>FJUW01000046.1:398735-576646 GCA_900074885.1 Rhynchosporium graminicola | reverse complement strand
TTCTAATAATATAATAACTAGAGTTATCTCCTAATTATATAAAGATAACTAGTAGTATCTAATTAGATTCTACTCCTATGTTCTTAATAGATATGAACTAAACTAGGAGATCTATAATAAGGAGCTATACGCTATTATTAAGTCTTTCCGGAAATAGAGACCGGAACTTATATCTTTATAACGCTATACCGGCGTATATACGGACTATCGATCCTTAGAATACTTTATAACTACTAAGGTCCTAACTAGTAAGTAAGCTAGATAAATAGAATTCCTTTCCGAATTCAACTTTTAAATTATATATATACTTAGTAAAGATAACGCTAAAGCTAATATCCTTAGCTATAGGGAATAAGATCTAAGGATATAAGAATAATAGAAACAGGATAGTAGATCTCGGGTTTTATTACCTCTAGACTACTTAGATCCTAAGATTAACGCGGAACTAGCTAAGTATTATATTAATTAAATTAGTTATATATACTTAATATTACTAGGGACTAATATACTACCGGAACTTATATATAACTCTTTTAATTTAATCGAGAAACTATATTAATTTAACTAAGAATTATTCTCTAATAAATAGAATATATTAAGAGATAGCTATACTATTAATAATAATTTACTACTTTATAATAGTTATTTATACGTATAACGCTATACTCTACTATATACTTATTTAATTAGCGAAATCTACGATTAAGTTTCCTCTGCTTATCTGAATACTCGTAAGACTACCGAAATAATTTCTACCTATTACTATTAGAAAGGACTTATATTAGATATAAAATAGTATACTTATAATTACTATCCTTATTAGTATTCTTATCTAAAGTAAACGAAATAGTAAGGATTCCTCTACTTATTACTAGTACTTAGCTACTCTATATAGTACTTAGCTATAGATTTTAAGAACTTCTTACTTAATAACTAAGGATTTAATAGGATATTAGTATTTATCGATCGCTTAGAGAAGGACTCTATATTAATACTATACTATTATAATATCGATACTCGCGGGATAGTAATATTATTTATCTAATAAATATATTATTTTAGATATACTCTTAAGTTAATTATATCTAACTAAGGAGCTTAGTTAGTCTTATCCTTCTAATAAGAGTTTTACTATATAATTAAAATTAAAGTTAAGCTCTTTATCTTCTTCTACTAGTAAACTAATAGATAAATAGAGATTATAAATTAATATATTAACTAACGCCTTAGACCTTTTATTAATTACTACTAGAGTAACTAAAGCGAACTACTACTAATAATAGACCGTGCTTAAGTAACCCTACTTTATAACTCTATTAGTATAGCGCTATATACCTTTAAATATAGTATATTACTACAGAATAGCTAAGACTAGAAATAACTTACTAGATCGATACCGTAAGAGAAGCTTAACTATACTAATACTAAATCCTTAGCTAAATATACTAAATCTGCTATCGAGGTTATAAAAGCTAATATACTAGCTACCTAATATAAGATAAGCGCTATAACTAACCCGAAATAGCGCGATATCGACTAGGAAGTTAAAAATAAGGTATTTCTCTCTATAAGGAACCTTAAGAATTACTAGTTAAGTAAGAAGCTATCTAATCTCTAAGTAGGATTATATTAAGTCCTAGCTAAGATTAGATACTCTTATAAGCTAGATTTACCCTTGAGATCTTCTATATATAATATATTCGCTCTTAAATTACTCTTTAAGGACTCGGACGACTTATTACTAAGCTAAGAGTTACTAAACCTACTCCTAGAGGTTATTATTACTTAAGAAGAGTAAGAGTTATAAGATATACTTACTATATAGCTCCTAAGAGGTAATCTGAAGTATTAAGTTAGCTAGCTAAGCTACGACCTGGATATAATGATATAAGACTCAAGGCGGTATATAAGTAAGAATAAACAAGTAGGGAGATTAAGAGCGATCTTATATAGTCTACTACGAAAGAAATAAAAAGATAAGGAAGGAAAAAGAAAAGAGATAGAGTATAAAGTACCTTATATATATACGCTAGTACTAGTCCGATACTATACTAGGTCAGATACTAGTTCTACCGGGATACTTATGAACTTAGGCCCTATTATCTATCTTTCTTCTTATATAATATTCAAGTAAGCTATTATTATATTACCCCCTCCTTAAGAAGAGCTTAACCCTAAGCTTAGAAGGTTATAGTTTATACTAGAATTAGTCTTTATTATAATTATTTTTATTGATATTCGCGTAATAAGCGCTAGCTGCTCTTTAGTAGTAGTAAATTCTTTATCAGGTTCTAACTAGTTATATCGCTATAATAGTACTATATTAGTTATAGCTTCTAAATCGGGCGGTAAGCGGTATTTACTTTATCTGTTTATAATAGAAGTCGAGTTTAAGTAGAGCGTAAAGTATATAAAGGAAAGGGTTTATTAATATTAAAGCTTTTCCTTTTTAACTACGATAACTACTTTAACTTATAAGTTTACTCTCCCTAGACTACGATATAGCTCTTAGAGTAAGTATTATTACTAACTATTATAGTAGTCTGCTATAATCTTATATATTAATCGACCTAATTAACTCTTCTCTTAATATAAGTAAGTTTCTTATCTTAGTTTTAGGGATAATCCTTAAGTGTAATATAGGGGTTTTATAGATCTATAACGCTAACTCCTATAGTGCTTTTACTAGTTCCTGCCGGTACTCTTTTAGCGGCGTATTATATATATTACTTATAATATATTCGCGCCTTCCTTAAGATAAAATATAATAATACTCCTATTTTAGAACTCTTATACTTATTTAATAAGCTTAACTCTAAGCTTTATAAGTATTATTCGGCGTTAAAGAGTAATTATAAGTATATAAGTTACTTAAACCTAAATATAATTATATATACTAATATATTATAGTTACTTAATTATATTAATATAAAGTATATTATTCTATCCGGTTTACTTCCTAGTAGTAAAGCTAAGAACGCGGAGCTAAATCGGAGTAGTATTATAGCTACTTATAAGGCTATTAATTAGATCTATTATCTTACGAAATCTGCTACTCTTACTATTATATTAGAGATTACTACTATATAATTAGTAGAGACTTAAGCTTTAAGGCGTTCTATAGAGAAAGTATTTAAAGAGTTAGAGTTTATTAAAGTAATAAGTTACGATCTTGAACCCTTAGATACTAGTATAATACTAACGCGATATAGGATTTAGATCTTCTAATAGTTAATTCTATAAAGTCTAAGTTAATAACTAAAATAGTATTAAAGTAAATAAAGGAATTAAATAATATTATATAGGAATTTACGAAGAAAGCTATATTTAAAGCTACGATATCTAATACTAAGGGAAAGAGGAATTTACTTTCTAGTTTAGAGATAGCGTTAGATCTAGATACTCTCGGACCCTCTCTAAAGAAGAAAGCCTATAGGATTAGCTATTATACTTAGTCTACTACTAGGGCTATATTAGTAGATTTAAGTAAGGAGTTAGATATAATAGTTCTGATTCTAGATATTCTAGATTTACTAGAAGCTCCGGAGGACTTAGGAGAGAAAGCTAATAAAGTAGAAGTAATTAAAGAAGTAGAGTTTTAGATACGGTATTATTACGGAGTATAATCAGGGGATTATTCTTAGTAATAAATTCTAATACTAGTAATTATAATAGCTTATTATCCTCTAAGTAACTATAGTTATCTATTCTGTCTTCTTAGGCCTTAATCTACTAATCTAGTTTATATAGAGGTCTAGGTTTACTTAAGTTAGTAGCGTAGAAGTCTCTGAGCTTATATAGAGTACTTATTAGGTCGGAAGCGTTATACTAAGTTAAGTCCGGGTTATAGCTTAGCTAGCTAACTTAATACTTCAGATTACCTCTTAGGAGCTATATAGTAAGTATATCTTATAACTCTTACTCTTCTTAAGTAGCGATAACCTCTAAGGGTAAGTTTAGTAACTCTTAGCTTAGTAATAAGTCGTCCGAGTCCTTAAAGAGTAATTCGGGAGTAAATATATTATATATAAAAGATCCCGGGAGTAAATCTAGCTTATAAGAGTATCTAATCTTAGCTAGGACTTAGTATAATCTTACTTAGAGATTAGATAGCTTCTTACTTAGCTAGTAATTCTTAAGGTTCCTTATAAAGAGAAATACCTTATCTCTAATTTCCTAGTCGATACTATGCTATTTCAGGTTAGTTATAGCGCTTATCTTATACTAAATAGCTAGTATATTAGCTTTTATAACTTTAATAGCAGATTTAGTATATTTAGCTAAGGATTTAATATTAGTATAATTAAGCTTCTCTTATAGTATCGATCCGGTAAGTTACTTCTAGTCTTAGCTATTCCGTAGTAATATACTATATTTAAAAGTATATAGCGCTATACTAATAGAGTTATAAGGTAAGGTTACTTAAGCGTAATCTATTATTAGTAGTAGTTCACTTTAGTTATTCTAGTAGTAATTAATAAAAGGTCTAAGGTATTAGTTAATATACTAATTTATAATCTCTATTTATCTATTAGTTTACTAGTAGAAGGAAGTAGAGAGCTTAACTTTAACTCTAATTATATAGTAAAACTCTTACTAGAAGAATAAGACTAACTAAGCTCTTTAGTTAGATATAATTAACTTAAGAGTATATCCGAAACGATATATTTATTAAATAAATAATATTATTATCTCGCGGGTATCGATATTATAATAGTATAGTATCGATACGGAGTCCTTCCTTAGGTAGTTAATAAATACTAATATCTTATTAAATCCTTAGTTATTAGGCGGGAAATCCTTAAAATCTATAGCTAAGTACTATATAAAGTAGCTAAGTACTATTAATAAGTATAGGAATCCTTACTATTTCGTTTACTTCGGATAAGAGTACTAATAAGGGTAGTAATTATAAGTATACTATTTTATATCTAATATAAGTCCTTTCTAGTAATAATAAGTAGAAATTATTTCGGTAGTCTTATAAGTATTTAGATAAGTAGAGGAAACTTAATTATAGACTTTACTAATTAAATAGGTATATAGTAAGGTATAGCGTTATACGTATAGATAACTATTATAAAGTAGTAAACTATTATTAATAATATAGCTATCTCTTAATATATTCTATTTATTAGAGAATAATTCTTAGTTAAATTAGTATAGCTTCTCGATTAAATTAAAGGAATTACGTATAAGTTCTAGTAATATATTAGTCTCTAGCGATATTAAGTATATATAACTAATTTAATCGATATAATACTTAGCTAGTTCCGTATTAATCCTAAGGTCTAAGCGGTCTAGAGGTAGTAATACCTAAGATCTACTATCTTATTTCTGTTATTCTTATATCTTTAGATCTTATTTCCTATAGCTAAGGATATTATCTTTAGCGTTATCTTTACTAAGCGTATATATAATTTAAAAGTTAAATTCGGAAAGGAATTCTATCTATCTAGCTTACTTACTAGTTAGGACCTTAGTAGTTATAAAGTACTCTAAGGATCGATAGTCCGTATATATACTAGTATAGTATTATAGAGATATAAGTTCTAGTCTCTATTTCCGGAAAGACTTAATAATAGCGTATAGCTCCTTATTATAGATCTCCTAGTTTAGTTTATATCTATTAAGAATATAGGAGTAGAATCTAATTAGATACTACTAGTTATCTTTATATAATTAGAAGATAACTCTAGCTATTATACTATTAGAAGTATTAGTTTCTAGTTTAGTTTATAATTCAGGGTCGAAATAGTATAGTTTCTATATTAATAGTAGCTATTAATATAAATCGTCGAAGGACTTCTTATAATCGTTAATAAAATTCTATAGTACTATAAGCCGAGTAAGTACTAAGAGAAGTTTAGTAATAAGGCCGAAATTCCGAATAAATTAATAGTAGAACCTATAGAATCCTAAGAAGGATTTTATAGCTATTACTATTTCGGGGTATTTCTAGTCTACTAATAGTACTACCTTCTCAGGATCTAGCTTAATTCTATTAGTAGTAATAATATATCTAAGGTATTTAGTCTAAGTAATATAGAATTCGCTTTTCTTAATATCTACTTAAAGTCTAGTATCTATTAAGTGTTATAGTACTAATTTAATATATTCCTTATATTCTTAGAGCGTTTCCGAGTATATAAAGATATTATCTAAGTAAGTTATATAGAAATTATCTAAGTAGTCTAGTAGTATATTATTTATATATCGCTAGTATATACTAGGTCCGTTATAGAGCTTAAAAAGTAGTACTTTATATTTATAAGATCTGAAGCAGGTTCGGAAAGTAATATACTCTTCTAATTCGGAGTCTATACGAATATAGTTAAATACTACCCGGATATCTAGTTTAATAAAGATTACTACTTTAGATATATAAGTTAAGAGCTTATTAATCCTAGGTATTAGATAGGAATCCTTTCGAGTGATCGTATTAAGCTTACAATAGTCGATATAAAAGCGTAATCCTCTATCGGCTTTCTTAATAAATAATATAAGTAATATAAAGGGACTTTAGCTAGATTCGATAAATCTCTTATTTAAGTTCTTTATAAGATACTCCTTAGTTACTTATAATTTATCTATAGATTACTAATATAAAAGCGAATATATATTAAGTAATAGTTCTTCTAGAATAATTTTATAATTATATAAGTAATATAGCAGAAGAATATTAAAATCTTACTTAGAAAAAGCTTCTTTAAGAGTATAGTACTATTCTAGTAGCTTTTCGGCTATAAGTTATTCGGTATCGGAATCCTTAGGAGAGTCGCTATTTAGATAGTCTTATAAGAGGTAGTCTATCTTATAGATATTAATAAAGAATAATTCGGAACTTTTATATTTTATATTAAAGTAAAAAGCTATAATACTAATTTAGTAAATTAGAACTAGTTTCTAGATCCTCGGAAGTTAAGAGAAGCACTTATAATAAGGTTTCAGTATAAGTACCTTTCTCGATAAATTCGGAGCAGAAAGGAGTTCGGATTCCTTAGTGATAAGCGGAAATAAGTTAAAAAGTAAGGATAATACGTTAATATACTATATTACTACTATTTAGTATAATTAGTATTAGTTTAGCTAGTTTATAGCTAAGTCCCGCGTATTAGTATCAATTTAGTAAGATCGATTAATACTAAGTTTATAAAGTAGTAGAGTTATAATTATCTCCTTATTATATTAGAAGGTAGCTAGATAGCGTTCCGACTATAGTAGCTTATAATAAAGTGTATTTAGCTTAACCTGAAATCGTTATATCTATTTAATACTAATAATTATATCTTATTATTCTAAATCGAGGAGAATAAAAAAGTAATTATAAATACGCTTACTATTAATAAAAAGGTATAAACGTATAAAATAAGTAATATAGGTTCTAATAGACTATTAGAAACTATATATTAGAATAGAATAAAGCAGTAGCTCGATTTTAATACCGAGGGCCCTTAATAGTCGTCCGGTAAGAGTATAATTAATAAATAGATAACCGTTTACTCTGGTATTAATTAAGCTATTTATAGAGACTCCTAGCTTATTTATACTAACTATAGTCAGGTATATAAATTACTTACTTCCTATTAGAGAGTTAAGGTCTAGATTAGAGAGATTATACTTATATAAACTTAAGAAGGAGTTTTTACTTAAGCCTTATTATTTCCCTCTAGTATTAGTCTAGATTCAGAAGGTATATCTTTTATTATTTCCTTAGTTACTTAATCCTTTTCTAGAAATTCATTAATTAATTAAACCTTAGGCAGGTTAGGGCAGTCCGGCTTAATATAACTAAGCTATTTATAACTATAATACCTAAGGGGTTCTCCGGTCGAGGTAGTAAGGCGTTTTAGCGCGGAGGGAGTACTAGCTTATACCGGGGTAGAAGTATATACATATAATACGAGAGTAGTTTATCGAGGAGCTAAGCTTAAGGACTAATAAGAAGTAAAACTAGTAGTAGTTATAGTAGTAATAGTAAGCTTATAGTACTATACCTAAGTAGTAGCTTTCTCGGGATAAGTATATTCTGAGTTATAGTAATATTTAGTATTAAAAGAAAGTAAGGATCTAACTATAGAAGCGTAATCCTTATTCTATATTAGTTTAATAATAAGAGTTAAAGCGCGTAAAGATAGTATAATCTTATTCTATATATAGAAGAATTACTCTTTCTTTTTAACTTTACTTTAGATAGTAGCGCTTTAAAATCGACTACGAAACTCAGCGAAAGTCTCGCGTATATAGCTAAGTTATTATATTTCTAAGTAGTAGAAAGTATTATAGTAGTTATCTTCCTTTAAACTAGTAAGAAAGTTCTCTTCTAATAAGAAGATTATTTTATTACTAGTTTTAAACTTATTAGTAAAGTACTAAGGTATAAGATACTCCTTAGCTAATCTAGTAATTAGCTCCTAAACGAGAACGCGCTAAGAGAAGTCCGTAAGGTAATACTTAGCGTTTATAACTAGCTAGTCTTATATTAATACTCTTTATTAGAGGAAAATAAAGTCTAATCTATTATCTAGGAGTAAGATCTTCTTAGTAAGATAAGACTTCTTAAGGCGTAACTCTACTGATTTAGCGCCGGGAGAGAGAGATAGTTTATTAGGAATAATATCCTCTCTCTTAGTACTACGTATTAGAATAGAGTTTATTAGGTTATTAAACTCCGCTATACGCGGAGATTATAGTATTAGTTCTAATAAGAGAGTCGAAGATAAGCGAGGGACTCCTATAAGGAACTTATCTTATATAGAGATTAGTTTATTTATAGTATCTTCTAGAGAGTTATTCTTTTCCTCCTAGTCCGCTAATTATTATAAGAGAGAATAGATTAAGTTCGAGTTACTTATAGTAGTAAGAGTACTTAGCGATTATACTTCTAGTGAATTTCGCTTTTATTTTCCTTTCTCTCTTAGTTAGTATTTCCTTAATAAGATATTAATATTCTCTAGAGTAAGAGATATTTAGAATAAGGAAAGGTATAATAGATTAGGTTCAGAGGTAGAGTAGAGGAGATTATATTAAGTTCCCTTAGAACTAGAGAAGTCTCTAGTTTATTAGTTAAGAGCTATAATAGTAGCTTAAAAAGGAGTATATTAGAGCTATTTTAGTAGTAATATATAGAGATTAAAGTTCCGGGGTATTTATTATACTTTCTTTAAAATCTATTTATAATTCCTTTATATTAAGGGGGTTATTAAAAGAGTATTAGCGAAAACCTCCTCTATTATACTATTTATAATAAGCTAAATTAAACCCTAATTCATAGTTATCCGAGAGATCTCTAGTATCTTAGCTATATATAAGTAGTTATCGAATAACTAACTTAGTAGTAAGATATTATAATAAGCTATCTCCGGCTATCTTAATCTTTTTATTTAATATAATGATATAAGACTTAAAGTAGTATATAAGTAAGAATAAATAAGTAGGGAGGCTAAGAGCGATCTTATATAGTCTACTATAAAGGAAATAAAAAGATAAGGAAGGAAGAAGAAGAGAGATAGAGTATAAAGCACCTTATATATATACGCTAGTACTAGTCCGATACTATACCGGGTCGGATACTAGTTCTGCCGGGATACCTATGAACTTAGGCCCTATTATCTATCCTTCTTCTCATGTGATATTCAGGTGAGCTGTCGTCACACTGGACTTAACTTAGTATAACGCTTCTGACCTAATAAGTACTCCGTATAAGCTTAGAGACTTCTATATTACTAACTTAAGTAAACCTAGACTTTCGCGTAAACTAGATTAGTAGATTAAAGCTTAGGAAAACAGAATAGATAACTATAATTACTTAGAGGATAATAAGCTATTATAGTTATTAGTATTAGAATTTATTACTAGGAATAATCCCCTGATTATACTTTATAATAATACTATATCTAAAACTCTACTTCTTTAACTACTTCTACTTTATTAGCTTTCTCCTCTAAGTTCTCCGAAGCTTCTAGTAAATCTAGAATATCTAGAACCGGAACTACTATATCTAACTCCTTACTTAAATCTACTAATATAGCTCTAGTAGTAGACTGAGTATAATAGCTAATCCTACGGGCTTTCTTCTTTAGAGAAGGTCCGAGAGTATCTAGATCTAATACTATTTTTAAACTAGAAGGCAAATTCTTCTTTCCTTTAGTATTAGATATTATAGCTTTAAATATAGCTTTCTTCGTAAATTCCTATATAATACTATTTAATTCCTTTATCTGCTTTAATATTATTTTAGCTATTAACTTAGATTTCGCCGAATCGACTATTAGAAGATCTAAATACTATATCGCGTTAGTATTATACTAGTATCTAAGGGTTCAAGATCGTAACTTATTATCTTAATAAACTCTAACTCTTTAAATACTTTCTCTATAGAACGCCTTAAAGCCTAAGTCTTTACTAATTATATAATAGTAATCTCTAATATAATAATAGGAGTAGTAGATTTCGCGAGATAATAGATCCGATTAATAGCCTTATAAGTAGCTATAATACTACCCCGATTTAGCTCTATATCCTTAGCTTTACTACTAGGAAGTAAACCGGATAAAATAATATACTCTATATTAACGTAGTTAAGTAACTATAATACGTTAGTATATATAACTACGTTTATATTCAAGTAACTTATATACTTATAACTGCTCTTTAATACCGAATAATACTTATAAAGCTTAGAATTAAGCTTATTAAATAAGTATAAGAGTTCTAAAATAAGAGTATTATTATACTTTATCTTAAGGAAAGCGCGAATATATTATAGGTAATATATATAATACGCCGCCGAAAGAGTACTAGTAAGAACTAGTAAAAGCACTATAGGAGTTAGCGTTATAAATCTGTGAAACTCCTATATTATACTTAAGGATTATCCCTAAAACTAAGATAAGAAACTTACTTATATTAAGAGAAGAGTTAATTAGGTCGATTAATATATAAGATTATAGTAAACTACTATAGTAGTTAGTAATAATACTTATTATAAGAGCTATATTATAGTCTAAGGAGAGTAAACTTATAAGTTAAAGTAGTTATCGTAGTTAAAAAGGAAAGGCTCTAATATTAATAAACTCCTTCCTTTATATACCCTACGCCCTATTTAAACTCGACTCCTACTATAAATAGATAAAGTAAATACTACTTACCGCCCGATTTAGAAGCTACGACTAATATAGTACTATTATAGCGATATAACTAGTCAGAACCTAATAAAGAATTTACTATTACTAAAGAGCGGCTAGTGCTTATTACGCGAATATCGATGAAAATAGTTATAATAAAGACTAATTCTAGTATAAACTATAACCTTCCGAGCTTAGGGTTAAGCTCTTCTTAGGGAGGAAGTAATATAATAATAGCTCACCTGAATATTATATAAGAAGAAGGATAGATACTAGGGCCTAAGTTCATAGGTATCCCGGTAGAACTAGTATCCGACTCGGTATAGTATCGGGCTAGTACCGGTATATATATATAAGGTACCTTATACTCTATCTCTCTTCTTCTTCCTTCCTTATCTTTTTATTTCCTTTGTAGTAGACTATATAAGATCGCTCTTAGCCTCCCTACTTGTTTATTCTTGCTTATATATCGCCTTAAGTCTTATGTCGTTACAGAAAGTATTAAATCAAAGGTTCTAGTAGAGGGAGGTCGATTCTGCTGAGGGGGATAAATTATACTGGGGTATAGGGATTATAAGTCGAATTCTAATAATTTCCGCTAGGGTAATAAGCTATTTCGTCCTAGCCTAAAAGTAAGGTTTTTCGCTATTAGAGCTACTTTCGGAAGGTTAAAGTCGAGTAAGGGGATAAAAGTTCTTTTCTAGTAGAAAGAGGTCGATTCTGCCGAGGGGAATAAATTATACTAGGGTATAAGAGTTACGAGTCGGATTCCGGCAATTTCCGCTAGGGTAATAAGCTACTTCGTCTTAGCCTAAAAGTAAGGTTTTTCGCTATTAGAGCTACTTTCGGAAGGTTAAAGTCAGGTAAGGGGATAATAAATATTAAGGCTTATAAGGAAGTTTCTACCTAAAATTCGTCTGCTATTTTACTTCGTACGCACGAAGAAACGAGTTTCGAAGTATCTGAGAGTAACTTCGCAGTAATACTAGTACTTCTAAGGCTGAATTATATTTAAATTCCTAGCTATCCGAGAGATCTCTAGAATCTTAGCTCTTTTAAAAACCTAACTATCGAATTCGTAATTAATAGTACTAACTGTTTCCGTATGATTCCGAAAATCTAAGGTAAGTAGAGATAACTCAGCGAAGAGCTCCTTAGTAGTTATACGTGCGAATCGAGTTTTCTAGGTAAGATATTATTTAATACTATCCCTAGCGGTCTTAATCTTTCTGTTTAATATAATAATATAAGACTTAAGGCGGTATATAAGTAAGAATAAATAAGTAGGGAGGCTAAGAGCGATCTTATATAGTCTAGTACGAAGGAAACAGAAAGATATAGAGCTCTAAAGGAGTCTGCACCTTCTATATATACAAGGAGGGTATGCCTAAGGCACCGATACTGGCCCGTATCTGCCACGTATACTATGCGCCGTCACAATTCGATTCTATAGTTAATACTATTACTATTAAGCTCCCTATATCTATCTTATTCGCTAATCTAGGGGGGATACTTATCTATCTATAACGAGAATAGATATTAGAGGTACTTAAATAATATATACCTAAAATCAAAGACTACCTAGTACTACTAAACTTAGCTAGTATCTACGAAAGATAACCCTTTATAGAGAAGGAGCTAGAAGGGAGGCACTTAGCTAGTACCCTATTCTTAATCAGACTCCTTCCCGAAGATATAGTAGAACCGGATTTATTAGACGCCTTTAGAGTAGATATTAAAGTTAAAATATAAGATATTCTTCACCGGTATATAAACTTATTCTATTACGAACTCAGATGATTTAATAATAGAATTAATATACTAGTATTATTTAAGGAAAGCGTCGAGATTAATAACCTAAAAAGGGCACTTTTCCTATAATCGTAAAGAGATAAGGTAGAAATAGATAAAATCTTAGATCTAATAAGAGCTAATAGCTCTCTAGTACTAGTACCCCTCGGATAACCTTCCCTAGCTTTAGCTCTAGTATTTATTATCTATAGAAATAGAAAGCTAAGAGTTATAATCGACCTTAGAAAAGTTAATACGAAGTTAATACTTAACGTATACCTATTACCTAAGGCTAATTATTTCTTATCTGCTATATGTATAGTAACGATTTTCTCTAGTATCAACCTTACTAAATCCTTCTTCTAATAGCCTTTAGAACTAGTAGACTAATAGAAGATAGTATTAGTTACTATATATAGGGGATATAAAATGCTTACTATTATAACGATAAGTCTAGCGATAACTCTAGTATTCTTCTAAGTACGTATAGAGAATCTATTCCGCTAATACCTTTAGAAATTTATTATTATTTATATCGATAATATAATTATCTTTTCTGCTACCCTAGAATAATATATAAAAGACTTAGATCTAGCGCTTACTTTACTAGAAGACGCTAGAGTTATACTAGCTCTAGGGAAATACTACTTCGCCTAGCTATCTATTAAGGCGCTAGGATATAAGGTATCTAGACTAGGGCTAAATACCTTAGAAGAGAAGATAAAAGTAATATAATCTTAGGAATTTCTAAGAACTCTATCTTAATTAGAAAAAGCGCTAGGATTTTTCGGGTATTATCGCAAATTTATACTATACTACGTAGCTATCTCCTTACTATTATTAGAACTTAAGATAATCGGATTTAAGAATATACTATAAGAGGGAGTAAGACAAGGCAGCTATACTAAAGCGATACTTATTCCGCTTCTATAACTAAGATATAAAGAATATACTAATTTAACCTAGTCTCAGAAAGCTAAACGTTATAAGGATACTAAAATATACTCTAAGTAATATATAGATAACCTGCTATATAGGTCTAAATAAGTATTTAATATATTAAAAGACTAGCTTACTTTAGCGCTAACTCTCAAATTCCCTGACTTCGGATAAGACTTTATACTTTATATCGATAGTTCTAAGGAATTCGGATATAGCGTAGCTCTTTACTAGGTAGATAGTACTAATAAAGTAGAAAGGCCGGTCCTATTCTTATCTAAGTCCTTATCTATAGTAGAAATGAATTACTAGCCTATTAAGCTAGAGATAAGCGTACTAGTATAAGCGCTAGAGAAGTTACTATAATATCTCGATAGTACAAATTTCACTATCTATACGGATTATTAAGTAATATTATCCTACTTTAAGGATCGTCCTCGTAAGAAGAGTAACTGATTAGATAATTAGTTTCTCTTCTTAGCTAAGTATACGTATAAGATAAATATAATCTATAGAGCTAGGAAAATATATCTGAATATAGATACCTTAAGCCGGCTATAACGCTAATCGCCTTAGGATAAAAGAATCTAAGGACTATCGAATATAATATACAAGTTAAATAATAGAGATATCTTAGTTTTAAAAGTAATATATTACTTAGTATAAGATAACGAAATAATTTCATATTTAATATCTATATATATAGATAAATAACTAGTAGTATCTATCTTATACTAGCTTCTAACGGATAGAACTTTTAGATAGCTTTATCGTAAAATAAAGACAGACTACTAAAAGTCTCCTCAGAATAAATATATCTCTACTTTTAAGTTATTCCGATTCGATATCAGAATAAAGTTACTTTTCTTTCGGAACCCTAATAGGGTTAAACGTATATATATACCTAAAAAGTCAATTAAGAAGGTCCTTAGTATTACTTATAATAACCGAGTACACGTAGGAGTCTAAAGGACATATGATTTCCTAAAGGATAAGGTATTTATACGCAAGATATAGCGAATAGTTTAATCGTATATAATATCCTATCCTACTTATCGAATAGCGAAACTAGGCAGAAGTCTACTAAACGGCATACTTATACTAATTCTACTTCTAATAACTTAACTCTATATATTCTATATAGACTTAATTATAAGATTCCTAATTTCTAAGGAAGAATACGACTTAGTCTTACTATTTATAGACTAGATAACGAAATAGATTAAGGTTATTATCAGATATAAGGATTAGGGAGGCGAAAACTAAGCTAAAGCCTATTATAAGGACGCGTATATAGACCTAGGAGTTCTAGAGAAGATAATTTCAGATCGGGATATACGATTTACTAGCGGATTTTAGGGAGACGTATATAGTTTCGCTAATATTAGCTTAGCCTTTACTATAGCGAATAACCCTAAGGCAGATAGTTAATTAGAATAATCTAATTAAATATTTATCTACGCTTTACGCTATACTATTACTAGACGTTTCGATTAGTCTAATTAGGAAGATTTTATACTAGCTATATCTTTTATCCTTAATACTTCAGAAAATACCTCCACCGGGTTTATACCTTACGAACTGAGATTTAGCTAAAAACCCTGATCCTCTTTCTCTTCTACTAATTATACTATTACTTAAGTATTTACTATAAAGGAGGAATAAGACTTTATACGTAACTATTAAACCTTATTTTAGGACGCGATAGAGTCGGTTATATTAGTATAGTCTCGTATAAAGCTAGCTTTTAACAAGAGCTAGATACTAGTATTACTTAAGCTAAGGGCTGAAGTTTATATTAGACTAGCTAAAGGGATAGACTCTAGGTATAAGCTCTTATAGAATCAGATTAAGCTATCTTTTATTAAATCTGGACCGTATAAGATTATTAAGCGAGTAAACCTACTTACTTACGAACTAGAGCTACCCGAATAGATAAATATATACTTAGTAATCTTAATTGAATACCTAGAGCTAGTAGTACCGGATCTATTTAATCAGACTATACCTAAACTTAGCTTAATATACGATAAAGACGGTACTAAATATTATATTATCGAGAAGATCCTACGTAAGAAGCTCAGAAAATAACCTAGAGATAGGATAAGGAAGATATACTATAAAGTTAAGTATATAGGTTATTAGACTATATCTTAGGAACCTGCCTTAATACTAAAGGAGGATATACCGAACTTAGTCGCTAAGTTCGAGAGCTCTTTAGTATGTAAATAATAAATCGTCTACGTAATATATATTTTAGTAAATTAGCTTTATTAATATTTACCTTATTAATATTCCCGCCTTACTATCGTGTTTATTTATTTCCTTAAGCTCCTCTTTATCTAATATATATATATAAAATTCTAATAATGATAATCTTACTACTATATATTAACTCCTTTATCTATACCCTTACTATTAACTCTATATTAACTACGATAAGAGTCTACCTTATCCTTCGTACGAATATAGTAACTAATAATAATATACTAAGAACTCTCGATTCCCTTACCCTATTATCCTTAGTATACTTATTATCCTCTTTTACTTAACTAGTTTATTGAAATAATATTCTACGAATCTTTTAAGGTCTATAAGATAGATTACTTTACTCTAATATTAAGAGGAATAAATATAGTTCAAGATATAAGATAAGTAGTATTATTAGAGTTACCCGAGATATCCTACTTAACTTTACTATATAGAGTAGAGAGTCAGATAACCCCTACGAGTATACTAACCTAAATAGTAACCTTCCTTAAGTACTTTAATAACTATTTATACTCTATTATAAGGCTCCTAAGGATAGAGTATACTATAAGAACTAGCTTTATCTTTACTAACTTATCTAGGATAATAAGGAACCCGGCTTATATATCGAACGCCCTTAAGGTAATATTCGTATCTTAACTAGTATCTATCTAAGAGACTATCTAATCAGCGTAGCTTACTATAATATATTAATAAGTAGTCTTTTTAAATAGTTCCCTACTAACTTTTCGCTAATTAATAAATACTTATACTCTTAGCGAGTAGCCTTCGGAGACGCCTTCCGCTTACGCCTTACTATAAACGACTTTCCTCTGAATAGTCTTATAACTCCTAATATAAGAATCAGATATATTATCTGTTCTAATAGAGATATTATAGTTCTCGGAAGCTAGAAGTTTAAGGCTACTAATATTATAAGGGAGATATAATATAATTAGTATTATTATTTTATAGAAATTATTATATAAGAGTATCTTAGAGATAAACTCCGCTTAGTCCTTTAAGAACTATAAGAACTAAAGAGATAGAAGAAAATCTGATAAAAAAGATTAAAAGAGGCCGGAGTAATAGAACTTACTAAGGAGTATAAAGAAGATATATAAGTAGATAGGAAAGTATTTTAACTAATTAGCGCTTCCTTAGTATTCGATAGTTTATACTAGACCTTATCTCTATTAATTAAAGCTAAAGAAAACGTTAGTATTATTATAAGATATAAAACCGATAGATAATTTATCTTTGATAACGCGCTAATAAGAGGGCACGATAGTTCAAAGCTGAGCTTTAAAATATTCCTATAAGCTATAGCTTCTGCTGCGATATATTATAGCGTATATATTTTACTTATAGTAAAGATAGAATATATATATAAGTTAATAAGGGACTTCCTCTATATACTCGATAGATCTCTATTAGATAGGGACCGCGCTAACTACGTACTATATCTTCTCTAGATATTATATAATAGATATTCCTTAATAATTTAAGCTTACGTAGATACTAAAGTAGTTATTAAAGAATATTTTCGCGCGCTTTAAGATATACTAAACCTTATTACTATTCTGGACGCCTTACTAACTATATTAATTAGTACCTCTTATAGGTCTGTAATTATACTACTTAGCGAGGTTATATATACTATTGCGCTAGAGACGGTCGGGCTAGTATAGATCTTACGCCTACTAGTACTAGACGTAGTTATAAGTATAATAGCTCTTCTAAGAATTAATATTAATAGACCGGGCTATTATATAGAATTTATACTAAGTCTGCTGTATCAGGTACTTTTCTACGACTTAGACCTAATAATCGTAATATTAGGAATTTTATTCTATATTTTAAGATACTCTCTAACTCTACTTACGCCTAAACTATAATAAGTACCGGTTATAAGTAATAAGATAAGAGACCTTATATTCTTATGTAAACGTCTGAATGCATAAGGCCTAATTTTTCAGAGCGAGATCAAAAGTAGTATAGTAGCGTATTAATAGTTATATTTAATTAAACCTCGTGTCGATATAGGAAATATAACGAATTTAATTATATTATCCTTAGACTATAATATCTAATCGAAATTACTATTGATCCCTATTAACGATATAGAAGGATACATAAGTATAGTCGACTATAGCTAGTCGAAGGATACTAAAGGCGGAAGAAAGTTAAAGAGAACTAATAAGACTAATATTATAAAACTAAACGGAAGTATACTAAAACGCTATAAGTCTTTTGTCTTCGCCTTATTATAACTCCTAATATATTAACCCTTAAGGCTAGGATATTATTAGAGAGTTATAGACCTAATTAAAAACAGAATACTCTTCTTAAGAAAATTAATAAGTATATAGGAATTAACTCGTATCGCGGGAAATACGGAAATAATACACGCTATCGAAGATCTAGTTAATTAAGAAAACTAGAGTAATACTATAAACGGACGCCTTTTCAGTATAATAATACTAGATACCGAACCCTAACTATACGAACTAAGAAAACCTTACCTAGAGAAGAAGCTAATAAGTCTAGTTTTACTAACTGCTTAGACCTCTAATCTTATAGAAGATAGCGATAATAATACGATTATATTACTAAAGCTTACTAAATCTACTCTAAAAAGGAAAGGGAAGTAAGTAATTAGACTAATGAAAAAGCTAGCTCCGATAAAGATAATCGTAACTAAGGAGAATAGGGATATAGAGGATATAACTTTAATCTTATAAATTATAACCGGGTTAAATTTTAATAAGGACGTATTAGATTTATTAGGGGAGAGCAGCAGAGGAGATTAATAATAGTTACTATTTATATTTACTATATATTACTAGTCGAACTATCTTTTTCCTCTAAGGATAGAGTTTTTTATGCTTAAGGGGGGGAGATATCACAGGATATTATCACGAGACAAGATAGCACTAAGTACTTAGTGCCGTTAGTCAGCTTCACTTAGATAGTTCCTCCTACTATAGCGATAGACAGAATCAAGACTTTTACTATATATACATCTCGGACGCCCCCTGATAGTAATTGACCCCGCTCCGAGTGTATTCTGTGAAAGAAGCTCATCCCGAAGCTTCGTTCAAGCAGGCGCTGAGTAATCGCACTTGTGTACATTCCTAGCGCTTCAGTCTCTCGCCTGGCCTGAAGAATGGAAGGGGAAAAAACCAAAAAATCCAGGGAAGCAGCAAACTTATCATAAATGATTCCCTTGTGCGACTACTCGAGTTGGCCCAAAGGTCAACCCCTCCCCACGCTTTCGGGGTTGCACATTGGCACATTGCACAACACGTTCTCTTCCAGCGAGAGGAGATAGCTCCGCGAGGTACCCGGTGCACCAGAAGCAAGAATGAAAGGTGCCGCAAGCTGGGACGGCGTCTCATCATCACGAAGGACTGTAATACAAGGAATTCGGAGAAAACGGGTGGAAGATGCTTGTCGTGCTGACAATCGAAAAGGCGCTCCAGGCGAGAGTAAATTCAGTAGGGATGGCGGCTGCCAGTACAGATGACTGTGCTATGGGTCCATGGTTGCAGACTGCAATCAGCAATCAGCAATCAGCAATCAGCAATCAGTACTCTGCGTGTACCTAGTTCGGTTGGAGATGCAAGTGCAGATGTAGAGATGCAGCACAGGAGATCGGGCATCTTTTATGGGTCATGCATATCGTTGGGCACATGAGGTGGGCTATATTACGACCTGATATAGCTGGGGTAAAAGTAGAATGGTGGTGGTGGTGTGTGTGAAGGATCCGAGGTACGTACATGCAGATGTGTGAGTGAGTATCTGAGAGATTCCCAGATTTGGAGGAGTAAGTGCGTGGCGGTTGGACGGATGGAGGAGGTAACGAACTAAAGTTCAGGTACTTATATAAGTACAATAGGCATGTAAATCTATATACATAGCAAAGCAGGGAATGGCATACAATAATGAAAGTATCTATGAGCAATAGACCGGTAATCACAAGACAGGCAAACGTATGAAAAGATACCTAGGTAGGCAAGGAAGAAGCAGAAGATCTTGGGACCATGATAAGATCTGTATGACTTTTGGGGTATTTACATTTGGTAGTCGCTACCTACAATACTTATACAAAACAATACCCAGCCAGCGAGCGGAAGCGATGTGGGGGAGGGGGAGGGGAGTGGAGGGCAATTTTGACACAAATATCTATTCCATTGTCAATCGCTCCTTCTTTCTTTCTTTCTTTCTTTACCTCAATTGCATTTTCATAATGGACGCAAATGCCATCTCTCGATCTATGTATCTGCTGCATACTGTGCAAACTGCATCGCTCCTGGCTCTTCATTCCTACCCCGACATGACTTGAGCGAGGTCACAGTTGGCAGTCCAGTCCACTTATATAAGTATAAGTATAAGTACTTATTTATATTCAGCGAATCTCTACAAGCTGCGATCCTTCAATTCAACCACTGCCTACAACCAACAATGCCTACCTAGGTACCGTATCGTACCGTACCGTACCGTACCTAAACTATAGGAGTACTGGACTGATCAGCCTCGAAACCCTGGATACAGACTCTTGCAGGAGGGCATCCACATCCACATCCCACGTTCAACGTCCCGCCCGTCCCCTCCCCTCCCCTCCCCTCCCCTCCATCCAATCCTGAACCGACGACCCTCCTCCTCCGACACCACACCACTCACTACCTACACTACTCTACCTACCTACCTACCTACTACCTATGCTACCTCTACCTGTAAACTGCCATTTCAACTAACACCAAAACAAAACGACCACTACCACTACCGCCATCATACATACATACATACATACATACATACATACACACCACCACGATTACGATCACCATCCACTGCAGCAGCCCGCATTTCCCTCCTTCCAGTTACATCCCCACCTGCAGCGTCCACCCAATATCCAGCCCAGCGTCTCTGCCATACGCCCAACGAAGGAAAGGAAGGGGGAGGAAAGGAAAGGCAAGGAAACGCCCATTGTTCGACCAATCTGCCGCTTGGGACAAACCACACGCCCGGCTCCCATCGGCCCATTCCATTCCATTCCAGTCCACGATCAAGATCACCTGCGATCTCGATCCCGCGCCATATCGGCCTCACGAATTGCGTGCCAGCGCTCCTCCGCAGCTGGCAGACATACAGTACTCCCTAAATCAGCTTCAAATCTTTCCAAGGTATCTATCTGCTTCACCAATTGTCCACTAGCTGCTCCACGTACAACAACCCCTCCGTCCTTTGTGCTGGGTCCCGCATTTGTACGCCCCTCACCTCGACACCAAGTTCCTCTTTCATCCGATCCGCATTACTCTCGCAGTCGTCGCACTCACCCGACTATTGACGTCACACGAAACGATCATAACTTCAGACTTCACATGGGGTATAAGAAGTTTTGTAAAGGAGATCCAAGTAGCATATCGCCATGTTGGATCAATATCCGTTGACTCCCCCCAACGATGCTTCAACCGAGGCAGACGCTTTCCACATTGGTGTGACACCACAATCGATGCCGAATCCATACGCAACTTACGGACTTTTGAATACGCCTGCCAGCATGGGTTTCGATGGTCCCGAAGACAGAGCCGATCAAGAAGAGGTGGAGCCACCGACTATCAGTGATGAGGAAGATGACCGAGACATGACGGATGGAGGAATTGTCTCGACGATGAGCCTTGCACAGGCTGTGGCGTTAAATAACGAGATGGATATGGTGGATGCTGAAGTCATGGGTGTCGATAATTTGCTTGATATCGCTGGCCTCGACTCATACTTTAATACGCCATTCTTTGCCGATTTTGCAACCATCAACCCTCTATGGTCAAATGTGGAAGCTTTACAACACATGGATGGCCTTGCCGCACCTGCAAACCTGCCTCCAGTCATGTCAGCGGTATCGCAAGTGCTACAAAATCTACAAGATGGCCAGAATGAACAGGAACATGCGGAGCTAGTAACTGGGGCAGGTGTATTACATGGAGCAAATTTGCAACAGAGTACTCCCTCCATTCTCTTGCCGTTTTCCCACAACAGTCAAAACGAGGATGTTGGCATTGGCAGCTCTCTCCCAAATTTTGTTACCATGTCACAAATCGCTCCAGCGATCCTGCCTGTGCCTGTGCCTATGCCTGTACAACAGCCAGCTTGGTCGCAAGCTTGGACGGGTTACCAAATCCCTCCTACCCAGCTTGGAAACCCAACACCTTCTCATATTATCGTAGTAAATGACGATGATTTTTTTGATGCTGACCATCCCGAAGCGGAAGACGTCGTTAATCTTACCCTTGAGAGGTTTCTCCATACATGGGCAACATCTGCCTCGTCTCGAAGCCCGGAACACGCATATCGTAAGGGACCATCGATAGCGTCAATACGAGAACACAGACTCGAAACTCCACAGCCAATGGTGCTGAATGAGCTACAAGGAGATCGATGCGATATTCAGAGAATCGATTGGAAAAGTCTTGGGGTGAGTAGGCTAGCAGCACGACAGCAACGGCGGGCCACTTACAAAAACTACACCAACTTGAGATTCGATCACCAGTGGCATGTAAGTGATCATATACTGCCCCTTCTTGACAACGCTTGACGTGTTATAGCCTCGTCTCAACGGCGCCCGGCTGGAAGACGACCAAAATTTATTCAGATTTCGACGTATGGACTTCAACCATAGCGTCAATTTGGCTCACTTCCAGTTGAGAAACCTTTTGGCTTGTGCTTCTCGTGATCATGTCTTCTACGCTGGGAAGGCACAAATATTTCATTGGGATCCCTACAATGGCTCGTCGCAGCCCGAGGTAGCCTTGGATCTTCACAGTCCCACCGTACAACCAGCGCACTGGCAACTTGGCAATCTTCCTGGCATTCAGGTCTCAACGCTGACTGTGAACCATGATATCTTAGTTGCTGGTGGATTCTCTGGAGAGTACGCATTGACAAACTTGAGATCGCAGAAGGGCACATTGCACACGGAGGGTCTTGTCACGAAAAATGCCAACAGTATCACAAATCGTATCCAGGTTCATCTCACACCAAGCTCCAACGCCCCTGTGGTTGCTTTCGCTTCTAATGATAACTTCTTACGGGTTCTGGATGTCGGCACAAACACATTCATTGCATCGCACAAGTACAACCATGCCATAAACTGCTCGGCAATATCTCCCGACATGCGCCTCCGATGTTTGGTTGGAGATAACCGACAAGTCATGATCTGTAATGCTGAGACCGGAGAGATCTTGCAGAGTCTGGAAGGTCACAGAGACTATGGATTTGCATGTGATTGGGCAGATGATGGCTGGACTGTGGCAACTGGCAATCAAGACATGCAAGTCAAGATCTGGGACGCCAGGAAATGGACGAACAGCTCGGGAGTTGCTCAATGTCTTGCTACTATAGCAGCTGACATGGCAGGTGTGAGAAGTCTGAAGTTCTCACCTTTAGGATCTGGCAAGCGCGTGCTTCTCGCTGCTGAACCAGCAGATATTATTAGTGTCATTGACGGGGAGACCTTCACTAGCAAGCAGACGTTGAGCTTTTTTGGAGATATCGGAGGCTTGGATTTTGCCAACGATGGACAGGACCTCTGGGTTGGCAACTGTGACGATATGAGAGGGGGCTTAATGCAATACGAGCGATGCGATCTTGCTTCACACGGTTTGTACGGCCTTGAAGATTGCAACCCCAGGCAAAAGAATCGAAATCGACAACGAGGCCAGGGCTATGACTGGAAGCGAACTGATGAGGAACTCAAATATCATCCCGGTGCTAGGGGGACAGAAGAGCAGCGACATAGGAGAGTTGCAAGACTTGGTACTGCCATGGGGCATTTCTGATCGAGAGAGTAGCGCTGAACAGCTCGCAACTCTCGACTTGAAGCGCAGGATTTGACGTTGATGTCAGGTTCTGCTCGATATTCGTACTCATATTCACTTTTCACTTCTAACGATATCATGGCTTAGGACAAGATTTGGGGAAGGAAGCATAGGAGTCGGTGGGAGACTTGTTTATACATGATTGGGCGAAGGACGAGGCAGCATCCTACCCACTCATTCGCATGGTCGGTTGTACCACTCGCTGCATTTCAATAGGTGTTATTCATTTCGGCACTCGTTCGTTCCGTTGGTTTGATATCAGGAAAGGAGTCGACGCTGTTGCATCAGTTCGGGTGGTAATTATGTTGAGGGAAAGGGCGAGTTCCGCATCGTTTTTGTTTGCATTGATTTTCACATCTAATAAGCGTTCTATTTTCTTTAGCATGGAGTTCTAAGGTTTAGGGATATGAATAGGAATAGGATCAGGTACGCATAGGAGGCATGTGAACCATGGAATATGAATTGATACCATGGGAATGCAATCGGATGGGGTTTTAGGATTAGGATGGTGCTCTTCAAGTGGTTGACATGGTATGATCATGATTTGTTATCGTAGGGTCGAATACGGGATATGCAGACTTCCTTCTCTTTTTTCTCTTAGAGAGATAATGGATTGTTAGTCGGATTCAGTGGTGATTATCCAGCCAGCTAGTCTTAAAAGGTGAAAAAAAGACCGCTATGAATCCAAGTACTATTTGTTATAAGGCTTTCTTTCTTTCTCTGATTCTCCTCTTGATAACGAATGAAGTAATGTACTGTCATGTCTGTGCCATCTATGAATTGAAAGAGTCGCGAGATACCTAGTCTGCGTCCGGTCGGGGTCTCGAACTGCAAAATAGCTAAGCAGAAGAAGAACAAGGATAGGCAGGAAGACTTCCAGCCTAATAGATGGGTTGAGTTGAGTTGAATTAAGTCTAAGGTAGTACTCGACTCAACTCAATGGTATATGTAGCGTACCCCGCTCCACTCAACTCAACTCCACTCAACTCCACTCAGAGTGACCTACGCCAAGTATACTCAGAATCCTGTACTGCTAACTCACTACATGAATTCTACACCAGACCAAGACTAGACCTCGAAGGGTAAATGAGACCTTTATGTACGGCGCTATTCTGAACTTACGTTTTAGTAAGCGAATTATATATACATATATCTATATCTTGTTCTTGTTATCATCCTGCCTACTTGATACTTGATATTATGCTCTTTTATATAAGTTTTGTATATGATGTCGTTAGTCTTACTTTATTCACAAGTGGTGCGAGATTCAGGCCGCAGATGGACTCGATGCTGTACTTATTAGTGTATCTAACTCGACTCGCTCGACTCGATTGACTCGACTCGTCTCGACTTAACTTACAGGTACGTAGATAGAGAAAAAAGGTATTTAGAACACTTGAGTAGTGTTTATAAAGCTGGAAAGGATGCGTGATTCCGTTGATAGATTAGATTAAATTAGACTGACTGTTGGATGGGATGGAGTGGGCTTGATAGAGGAGCCGAGCGGTGGGTGGAGTTTGTAGGTTCAAGAGGAAAGGGAGTCTTGTTACTGAGCGAGAGGGGGGCGGTGGGAGTTGAATGATATGAAGAGGAGAAGGAGAGAGGAGAAGAGTGATACTGTATGATATCGTGACATCGTAGTATCTACTCTTATCTACTCGACCAGTGCTGGCAGTTTAGCGCTGTTTTTCTGACCATTCAGATCCATAGGATAGGATAGATACTAAAATTAATGCTATAGGCTTGCTAAGGCGGATGGACTTTGAAAGAATACATATTCAGTATCTAGGAGGATACAGATGATGATTTGAAGAACTTTCATGTAATCTAAAGATGATGTTTTTCTCATTTCTCTAGATGATCAACGCTTCTTTCTGCTAGCCTCTTCCTTCTTCTTTCTTCTCAGATTTCAAGACGTTATGGTGAAAATTTTCTCGCCCTTCCTACGGTGAAGATCGATCACACATGAAACTGCTGGTACTAGTTGAGTTGAGTATGCTCAGTACCTACGATAGGATATGATAATGCACTTCCTAATTATATTATCTCTAGTAGGTAGTTTGAAGGTGTGTTTATAAACTTGGTGGGGGCTTTCCGAGTTTTGAAAATTGCTGGCTGGGTTGGGCTCATGTTTGCTTGAAGGTGTAAGGAAGGAAGGAAGAAGATGGCGGGTTTGAGATAGAGGATGAAGAATTCGATAGAGGAGGAAAATAGAAAAGAGGAAAGGGGGAAGATCAGGGTTATCTGAACGCTTGCTTTCCGTACACAAGAGGGTTGCTCCGCTCAGGATATCGGATCTGGTGTTTTGTTTAATATCTCTATACTGACGGTTTTGGGCGCAGCTTGCTGAGTGGGTAGCGCGTGAGCGATGAAGATGGAGGGAGGTGCTAGAGAGTAGGTATATAGGTAGTGAAAGATGATCTTGCGACAAGAGAGGATAGAGCTAATAAGAAGAAGAGAAGGTATACTAATTCGTAAATTTCCATGATGAACAACCATCATATTCTTATGTTTCTCTATGACAGGCACTCGAGTATCTCTTCTATATAATATCTATATTATATTGAGCTATTTGTGGATCACCAGTTAAAAAAACTATCACGTGAAATGCTGTGATTGGCTATACCGAGGCCTTGGCGGGCGCACGGCCGAAAAGAAGGAACACGAAAATCTTACTCACGCCCGAATCAAAACTGCCCTGAAGCTTTATAGACTGCGCGAAGCAAGGTCCCTCAGCCCCGAAGCTTGCGAAGGGCCGCCGAGGAGAAGACCTTGTTTATGATATCTAGCTATACTTTCTTCTTAAATTATCAACGAGAGTTTGTGTTTCAAGTAAATAAGTAATATCGAAGACTTTCTAGACGTTGCATGTAAACAGACACATGTCACAGATGAAATGTTTAAACTTCACGTCCAAGTTATAGGTCTCTTGGTCTATAACCAATCACAACCCCAATCTCACTCATTAAAGGTACCCTTATAGTATTTCTAGCCTAGAAAAAGTAAGGATATATCAATGATGAAAATATCAGACCTTTGACTTGTAACAGAATTATTCATATTATCTAAATAATCAAGATATCTCTTATAATATATATCACCCTTCTTTCAACTAACCAGGCGCTATATCATATGTTTTAATCATATCATAACATAGCCCAAACGATCAGATACCTACTTGTTAATTTATTGCAATAGTGGTAAATTCATAATTCTCTAACAGAGTAAGACTTTTGATTCTTATCTCGTATGATTTCTCTCTTAATCTTGAAAAGATATCGTGGAGACTGGATATAATACTTCAGACAGACAGACAGACAGACAGACAGACTTCTTCGTATCCAGCGCAAATACTGTCCAGACGAACGAATTAAATAAACCTCATGCGATGACGGTATATTACGACACCACCTATCTATACTCTAGAAACACATAGTTATTGCTTCACTGCATTAAATCATCATCATCATCATCATCGTCATTGAAAAAGTCAAATTTAAAGTCCCAGTCCATGATTCACTTCGTAAACCATCCGGAGAGCGAGTCAAGAGCCCTCGCTCACTCAAACCCCAAACCCAAAAGGCAAATAACTCACCCCTGACCTAATCCGTCCTTTCCTGTCCTGTCCTATCCTTTCCTCTCCTCTCCTTATCGCTCGCTTCGCCTCATCTCATCTCATCTCATCTCATCTCATCTCATCTCGGTAATCCAGGCGTCAAATCATGCCATACCAACCTACGAGTAATGATGCCAACCAATATTGCCATACCCAAGGCATGGCTTATCCTCGGCCAACGTGGGTAGAGCATAGTCCGTTTCGTGAAGGCTAAATCAAGCACCGGCTACTCTCCTCTAGTCTACTCTACTGGTATCTATCGCTCGCTCACTCACTCACTTGGCTGAGCCCTGGGTTTCAGTAATTTCATTCACCTTTTTTGTACCTACATCTTTCTCTCCGGAACAAGTCGTGCGTGCGTTGGTAGGTGGGTGGGGATGGGATGGATGGATGGATGGACCTGGATGTGCATGACTATCGAATTTAAAGCTTGTGATGGATTATCTTTGATTTTAGACTTTTTGGGGATGGGGTGCGTGAGTTTATAACCATCTTATCGTGCGTAGTGCAAGTAAGTTTACCTGCGGAGGGACTTGCTTTACGGGGACTGATGATGTGCAGTCATGCTTGTGTGCAGATGCTAGGGAGGTATTTATCTAGGGTAAGGACGTAAATTGCTTACACAAGGGGTTTACTTGTATTTTTATTTTTGGAGGGGTGAGTTTAGGGGCACCAGGCCAGGGGGGGAGAGCACGAGGGTTGATGACGGGATGCCTCGTATGGATGAATTGAATTGGTCAAGCGAGGAGATGGGATGAACGGTTATTTGATTGTTTGTTTATCTGATACACGACGCATGGAAGACTCGTACAACACTGACTATTCAGTAAACAAAAAGCTGGTTAATGCGGCCACCTAAGAACTTCGTCATGGCAGTCACGAACTCGTAGGCCCTGGGTTTTCAGTTTCAGTTTCCTTATTTTGTTTAATTCATGTGAAGTTACCTGCCTGCCTTTCTTCGCTGTTCGTGTTGGCGAACCGTGACAGACAGGGGGGAAATACGCAGCGGCTGCGCAAAGGGACTCGGGGTCCAGATCAAGAAAGGTCTCTCTGCAATGGCCTCAGCCGTGAAATTGATTGAAGGATCACAAGGCCCACGAGTTACGCTACGAAGTATTCTAATTTAGAGCTACAGGCAAAACAAGCTTATCTACCAACCCAACCGCCCATCCTAATTAACTTGTATGAACTCTCCTATCTTATCATATTATACGATACCTTATATCTAACCAACCTATTTCGCCCCTAAGAACTCTCAGTACGAAGTTCCTAGCTGGGCGAGCCAGGGACCAGGGCTGAGCCAGGGCGACACGAGACGGAGATTGAGGGCTGACCGATCCACTAGTGCCGTGCTAAGAAGGGTTTAGTCAGGTACCGAAGCAGTATTCCCCGCAAATTGCATGGTCGTCAAATGTGCCGAGTGGCTAGACTGACCCGGGGCTGCCAGGGGTAGCTTGCGGAGAAAAGGGGAAGTGACGGATAGATAGACTGACTGGGATGGACGTCTTCCCTTTATTAGCATTTTTGAAATTAGATGGAAATGGGGATGTGTAGATAGATGGATTAGGCTGCATTTAAGGGAGTCGGGGGTTTGGATGAAGAGATTGATTTCATTCGTTAGGAGAGGTGACTTTAAACAGTGAGGGCCAATGATTGGGCCTGGAGGCCTGGGGGGCTGATTTGTGTTTAGTGTTAGTGTTTGTGTTTGTGTTTGTGTTTGTGTTTGTGTTTGTGTTTGTGTTTGTGTTTGTCTTTATGGTTGTTCATAATCGACAGCTGGGACAATCTCCAACCTTCCTATTGACCCTGCTCTTTTGTCCCATTGTGGACTTACTCTCCGCTCCTCGCTCTCCTCCGTGCCTTGCTCTCGAAGCCAAGCAGCCAATGAACAATCAAACAATCTCTAATTCGCGAATCCGTCCTCTCTCTCTCCCCCCCTCTCTCTCCCTCTCTCCCTCTCTCCCTCTCTCTCACCTCATCCCACTCACGCCCTCACTTCCCCCACCTAGAAAGTTAAATGATCCTACCTACCCATCAACCACCGCTCCTCGCTCTCCTCCGTGCCTTGCTCTCGAAGCCAAGCAGCCAATGAACAATCAAACAATCTCTAATTCGCGAATCCGTCCTCTCTCTCTCCCCCCCTCTCTCTCTCTCTCTCCCTCTCTCCCTCTCTCTCTCGCTCTCTCTCCCTCTCGAGTCTCCGCTTCCAATCATGGCTTCGTCCCGCTCTTTTCTCCTGGTCTCCTTGTCCCGTCTGACTTGTCTCCTTGGTCGATCCATATCCGCCTGTCGCAGCTCGACCTCCGTGCCTCCTCCACTGTACCTACCTCCTCCTCGTACCTGGACAATCTGCCCGTTGCCAAGACTCGCTCGCATTGCACCTTGGAACTTACACAAAGTCCCTCAGTTCCCCCACGACTCTTCCCTTTTTCTTCTCTTCTTCCTTCCTTCCTTCTCCCTCCTGCTCGTCGCCCATGTCGTGATACTCAATCCAAGTCGTGATCACCTCATCCTTCCTTCGTCTCTCTCTCACCACCACCACCACCGCTTCACTCTTTCAGCGGGCACTCATTAATAACCGACCTACCCACGCCTCGACAACCTTCGAAGTAATCTCTCGTCCCCGCCCCCTCCTGTTCGAACGAACTACCCTATATTGCTTCTTCGCCAAGAAAAAACGTCCGTTCGTCAAGATGAAGGCCGGATTCGTTGCTGTCGCCGCCGCCCTCGTTGCTTCTGCTGCTGCTCAACCTGGAAAGCAACATGCGCGTCGCCATGCCCACGAGGCTTTCCATGAAAGAGGAGTGCACCCAGATGGCGCTGCTATCACCGGTACTGGATCTGCTCCTGAGTCAACTTGTGGTTGCACTACCATCTACAAGACCATTACTGGAGAAGGAAGTCGTGAGTTTCCTGGGAATACATCATCTCGAAAGAAACCCGTTAACCAATTCTAGTCATCTTCCCTCCCGCTCCAACCTATGCGCCAAACACCACCATTCCAGTCCCTTCTACTACCTCCCCGGCACCAGTCGTCCCCACTCCCCAGATTACTGTCTGCCCGACCCCAGGTGTCTACACGATCCCAGCGACCACGATCACCGTGACCAACACTACCACAGTCTGCGGAGCCACTTCCACGCACATTCCACCCGGTGTCCACACTGGAGGAGGTGTCACAACTGTTGTTACGAACGCGACCACCGTTGTCTGCCCATACGCTGCCGTCGAGACCAATGGAAATGTGACAACCAGCATCATCAAGACAACCACCTACGTTTGTCCAACACCGGGAATCTACACCATTGCCCCATTTACCACTACGGCCAATGCGTCTACCATCTGGGTCTACCCAACCCCCGTGACGTATCCCCCAGGAAATTACACTCAACCAGAGACTGTCACAACCATCACCAAGACCAACTACGTCGTCGTCTGCCCATTTACTTCCGTAGGCCCAGTCTCCACTTCTGCCCCTGCCCCAGCCCCTACGCCGAGCTACGTCGCGGCAGTTGTCCCAACCTATGCTCCAGCTCCAATTGTCCCAAGCCCTGCTCCTAAGCCAGTCTCGACCTACAAGGCAGAGGTCCCGACCTACGCCCCAGCTCCAGTTGTCAGCCCCCCAACCAAGCCAAGCACTCCTCCTGTCGTTTCCCCACCAAAAAGCTCTCCAAAGCCACACGACCACCTCGGCTCATCAGGCACAAAGTGGGCCATGACTTACTCTCCATACTCGGATGCTGGACAATGCAAGGACAAGGCAACTGTCGCCGCTGATATCGCCAGGATCGCCCGGGCTGGTTTCTCCACCGTCCGTATGTACAGCACCGACTGCTCTGGACTCGAGAACATCGGTTCGGCATGTGAGACTCACAATCTCAAGATCATTCTAGGTGTCTTCATCAGCCACACCGGGATCGCCGCTGCCCAGGAGCAAGTGACTGACATTGTCCACTGGAAGAAATGGGGTATGGTCGAACTTTTTGTCGTCGGTAACGAAGCCATCTTTTCTGGAGCCGCCTCTGGCAGTGATCTCGCACCATTCATCGTCTCTTGCAAGCAAGCTCTCCAAGCTGCCGGTTACAACGGACCAGTCACCACCACCGAGCCCCTCGATGTCTGGCAGAAGAACACCGCTGTCCTTTGCCCTGTCGTGGATGTCGTTGGTTGCAACATCCATTCCTTCTTCAACGCCGAGACTGACGCTGAGCATGCCGGTGAGTTTGTCGCTTCGCAACTCAAGATCGTCGATAAACTCTGCCCTGGCAAGTCCGGGCTTAACCTCGAGACTGGATGGCCATCAGCCGGTATATCCAATAATAAGGCCGTCCCCGGTAAGGCCGAGCAGGCGATCGCCATCAAGGGTATCAGTGCTGCTGCTGGAGGCAGGTCCGTCATGTTCTCCATGATCAACGATCTCTGGAAGGACCCCGGTGCGTTCGGTTGCGAGCGGAGTTGGGGAGCTATCCAGATCTTTGAGTAAACGCTTCCCGCGCCATTTACCCGCCGGATTTTCGTCCCCACCAAAATACCCGAACATGTATAATTTGATCTTTCCTCGCTTCTTTGTATTTCCTCACCTGAATGAAAGAAGGAGTTTTGTGTAGTGTATGTGATACGAGATGAATGGGATCATGAGATTTTTGCTGCATCGAAGGCATGGGTGTGAAATGGATGGATTTGTACGCAGTTGATGGAAGGCAACTGAGATGAGAGACGCTATGCATTTGTGAAGAATTGAATTGTCACCCACAGCTCCGAGTAATAGTCTTCGTGCTTGTGCTTGTGAGGGAAATGCAGGTTTATAAAAGGCGGTGAAACAGAAATCTTCTTGCATTGACAGACAGCAATGCTTGAAGCGGCACCCACGAGATGAAATGAGAAGAGAGTATGATTGTATTGGACCGGACAAGGGTATCAGTTCCTGTGATATTTGAATTAGATGTGTAGCTGTAGCTGATGAATGGAATGAACGCGGAGTTGGAGTTAGATATTACTTTTGCGGGAGGTGATGGATGGTGTGATGGATGTTTGTTATGAAGGGAGGAGGAGGGAAGGAAGGAAGGAAGGAAGGAATAGAAAATTCGCTGGGGAGGCAGCTAATCCGATGGATGGATGGGTGCATGGATGGATGGATGGATGGATGGACTTTTGTGTGTGACTGAGATAGAGATGGTTCGAAGATGTGTGTGTGTGTGTGAATGGATGTAGATATGGATAGAGAAGAAAAGGGAGGAATATATCCGCTACGCTGCCGCTACGGCTAGAGTTGCACTTTTCGGGCCGGAATAACGTGTGTTCTTCCGAAGATCTCGGGAAGGAAACATCAAAACTCAGGCACTATTAGCATACGACTTTCAATATCGAAAGAAAAGAAAAGAAAAAGAAAAAAAACTTGCTACCTAACATCTCTAAAAGTATAGAGCTTCAAGGTACTCACTTGCAAATACAAACAGGTCTTAGGGAATAGATAGGTAGAGAGGTCAGATTTTAAGCAGCATTCAAGTCTAGGCTTGGCGGGCGGTTCGAGCAACCTATTGTGTAGATTCCATTGGCCGGAATTAAGCGAGCGAGCGACCTTGGTAGTGCACGGTCTAGTGCCATTGTGGCCGCAGCTGGTTATTCATTCTCTCTGTGGGAGGCTGGCAAATTTCCCGATGGCATGCATGGATGGATGAATGGATGAGTTCTGGTGAATGCGCAGGGGGCGAAGAGAGGGATGCGGCTGTAGTGTCTAGGACTTGAGGGATGACTTGATGTTGCGTTCGGGATTGGGGAGTGAAGAAAGTCAGAAATAGCTTGGGAAGAGGCATGCCTACACGATGGAAACAATTACTTTATAGGATCAAATCTTATAGGATCGATCTTAAGTTCTTGAAGATATATGAATGATTGATTGATTGAACGAACGAACGATTGTGGAGACGACCAAGTGGGTTTGCTTTGAGCGTCGTTGATACCTGGGAGATTCCTGGTCAATATGCAATCTTGACATGTCGTCTACCAGGTTGGTCTCTATATATCTCTTCGCTGTGCCTCTTCACGCAAGCGAGCTTTCAAGGTATTACAACAAAATCTCGTCTCCGCGCAATGAGATCAAGAAGAAACCTAGTACTGCCATCACACCTTTCCATCCAAACAAAACTCATCAACGCCGAGATATCCGCCACGAAAACCGGCGCTGCGGTCGACAAAGTAATATGATTCCATATATCTTTAGACAAGTCCTGGATCTCCAGCGTCGCGAGAAGGATTGGGAAACCTACGTTTTGCAAGCGAGTCCCTGGGAAGAGTAATTTAGAGTACATCCAGAAGTCAGACATGAAAGTGTCGGCGTAATCTCTGGCGACCAGGTCGAGTTTTCCTGTTGTGTGAAGGAGTCGATGGGCAGAATAGGAGGGCTGCTGTTCGGTACATTGAGGCTTGTGCTTGCATCGTTAGGATTTCTTGTTTAGAGAAGTTGGAGGCTAGGTTTGACGGCGGTTCAGGTTTCCACCAGAAGATTTCCTGCTGAATCTTTTCGATGCGTTCGGGTTCAGCTCCTGAGCCAGGTCCGCAATGGTGCTCTAATCTCTGGCTTGCTATACACAGGTCATAGAGTATCGGTAATAATGGTGCTCCGAATCCCGCCAAGCGATCAACTATATGAGCTTCCCTCGATATGTGCTTGATCATAGGTACATCTCGCTTCACAAGACAATTGAGAGTATCCCAGGAAACCGACGTGATAATGACAGGGTCCAAAGTCGGGTTATTCGAAACACTCTCGTACCATGGAGATATAGACATCAGCAAGTAACGTAAAATAGACGTTGAGCTATTACAGCTGGTGAGCAAATCAAAAGCTGCCAAAGTTTGTCCTAGAGCAAAGATCGCCACAGTATCTCCGACGTTTTCGATATGTGCAGTTCGGAGCTGCCGTAGACTGACCGCTCCTCTGGCAACATCGCTTTGGTCCAAGGCGTCGCTTTTGTCCCTAGCTCGCTTCACTGTGGTCCACAGTACAGCCAGAATATCGTGCAGCAAGACTGGTGAACAGAGGTACGAATGCTGAAAGTCGACTCGCATTCCCCAAGCAGAACTTGGCCCGAGCATGAAGAGATCGTAGGTGTCGGTGAACAGCGTGAGGACTTCGGGAGAGTCTACTTGCAAAGGCGAAGCCAACGACGTAAGCTAGGTATTTTGAGAGCCTGGCTATTGCTCTATTCCATTGTTTTGTAACTCCAGAGCAAGTTCCGCTACAGTGAGACACTTTGGAGCACCCAGTAAAGGCAGCTCAGTAAGCTTGTTTGAGGCATACTCTGGAGCGTGTTTGGATTGCTCTCTGTGATCGTGACAGCACGGCTTGGAGCACTTTTAGCATCCACACCTGGACAGAACCTTCTGGCCCGAATTTTTTGATCTTTGGACGTCGGCCCTGGAGGACCCGCCACTGCGAATCCATACATGTAGAACGGGAAAGTTTACATTCTAGACATGTTTCTTCATCGTTGTCAAAATTGCATTTCTGCTTATACTTGAAACATCTATCGCAAGCTCTACAACCTGGCATATTAATATACGGTCAAGAGGGCTATTCATCGAGGCATGTCTAGAAACTCGCGGGATCAACAAGACTGTCGTTCTTTGCCAGTCACGCAGCAAATACACTTCCGGGACACGCGTCATCCGAGGCGTGATTCGTGGCAGAATACAGAAGCAATAGCTTCTGAAAATGAATAACGAAGGTCCAACAGGGGATATGGTGTTGAGATCATTCGTCTGATAAGGGTTCTGACATCTGAGGAATATGAAGAACTTCTGAGCTAAGCCAAATCGAGATAGCCAACGAATTGTAGGTTTGGTTTAGGAAAAAATGTATCTTTCATACTATAGTCGAGCCAAGGACTTACTGGAAGATTCTATCATAAGATCATAGATCGGTTGAGATTCTCCAGTCGTTGATTGCAGTAAATACTGCTATGCGACAGTACATACCAGGACCCGGAATGATTGCCATAGTCAGGTATTCTGCACGATACCATAATTTGCACGACGCTTGGCTATCCACTTCTCTAGGACAGCTTTTGTTAGTAGCAAGTCTCATCTCTTTGTATGAAACAAGAGCCAGAATCAAAAGGATATCAAATCCTCAATTCTCGACCAATATCTTGGCTGGCAGGAAATCAGCAATCATAAAGTGTGAAACCTGCCGGGAGAGGACCAAAAGCCAATCAATTCCATGGTTGGTGGAGCTGCCTTCGTATCACCGAGACAGAGTACCAACCCTCGAGATACCATATGTTAAGCCTTAATCCATTTGAATTTCAGCTTGTTCCCTTGCCAGGTCGTTATTGCAAGTGTGGTCTCTGGACCTATGAGCTCCAAAGGCTCCCCGGTACAAGTGATCTAGGTTAGGGTAGAGGTTCGATTTCGATTTCGATTTCGATTTCGATTTCAAATTCGTTTCGTTATGTAGCCAGAAGGTCTGATGCGTCGCGTAATGTGGCTTGACATAGACTGGCCTGCTTGTGGAAGGCAGAAGATGTAGCTCCGCTTGTGGACAGAGACATTTGGCTATGTTTGAGCTCGATTGGCTAGTATGAGGTTGAGAGGATGATTCATTGATTGCTACTCGCGAAGCATGGGGAAACTGAGTATTGGATGCTAATACGACGAAGTTTTGTTGTAGAACAATCGTTCCGAGCTCACGAGCTATAGTCGGTGGAGGGGAGAGGGTCGCAGTGGACGAAGATGCCTGTTCATGTTCTCGCTTGGAGGGAGCTTCGATGTTCACGTGCATTGCAGATTCCGACAGACCGAGCTCAGCATTATTTGTGCGCTCAAGGAATGGGATGATGACCCAAAATTGATATGGCTAGTCATAGACGTGAATGGTGAGAGGTCCGGGCTTGGGCTTGGAGACAACAGGACTCGACTGCTGGGAAGATTGATCGACTTCGGGATATGATTGGCCAACTCAGGCGCATCCAGGTATACTTGCACAATTAGAAATTGGAAGGCTGGAGACTTGTTGCGGATTGGATGTGTACCTACCTGCCTTGCGTCTTATTGCGGCTCTAGTACTTGAATCAGATTGCTCTCGGTCGAAGGTGTCGAGGTCAATAGGACTGGGAGCATTCTCTGTCTCAAACGTCGAACAGCCGCCAAGGTCACCATCTACTTTTACATCACAATCTAAAGATATGTCTCCTTGGGTCAGAGTCCCATTTTTGCCATTTTTTGGCATGCATTTCTGCGTTATATTATAGTTTATATTTTCCTCGAGCTCGACATCTCTTTCTACCGAGACGGCTGGCTTAGGTTTATGAACAAGTATTTTCTTGGATATGGGAGATTTTTTTTGGATATTATAAGTTTCATAATACTTGGTTTGCTTGAGAAAGTGCTTATCGATCTGAGTCTAAGTAAAATTGTGTTAGGGTGGGGACGTGTGCTGATAGAGAGGGAACTAAGGAACATCAAGAAGACTGAGAGACTGCGCACTTACATAAGGCATATTCAATCGTGCGGTGGGTTATAGATGGTGTTATAAAGGCTACAGATTTCGAAGTTGACTTGGAGCGCTACGGTCGCAAAGACCTTAATTATATAGAAATGCGCTTAAAGCGACACGACTTTTGTTCTACAGCTATAAACTATTGAAACTTAGTATCCGAATTTCCACCGAATCTTGTATGTTGTATTTAAGATCCAACCTCGGTGGTTTTGACAGAGTTGGGTGAGTTGTTGATGAAATTCGTTTTAATGGTAAAACGTTTAGTAGGGACAGTATACTAAGAAGAAAGAAAATTAGGTCCAGCTATATATATGGCTAAGCTTGGATTAGTAATCATCTTCTTATATTTGCCAATTGAAAGCATTGTTGACTTTTATTGGGCAGAGGTACATCCGTGGAGAACCCTTTTTCCCCTTCCAAAATATAATTCAAGCTGCAAACATCCGAAAACCACTCGTGTCAGATAATCACTCGTGACATATCATCATATTTTGAGCAAGTTTTTGTATACGTGTACTAGGCAAAAAGTAATCTTGTTTTACAGGCTGGTTTCCTTTTTCATTGGAATCGCAACATAAAAGGGTATCGTCAGAAGCAATACTTTTGTGTTATATCCGTGTTTGTAGACTTCGCGTCAAGGATAATCTGAGATGAAGAAATTGAGGTCCTTTTCACAATTTTCATATCGCTTCGCCGAAGACGATTTTGCATAGCCTTGGGCATAGTCATGCAAGAATATTAAATGGTATTCTTGCTAAGGTTTGCCGCCATCTACCTCGCGTAATCGAGTAAACACCCCAATCGCAACTACCAAGAAAACAATGCAAGTTCCAAACCCTAGACTTCGCAGATCAAAAAGGTCAACTGTCATCTGGAGTTCATTGTACTTCTTTCCGATCAAAAGAAAGCCTCCACGATCTCAATTCCTGCCCGAATAGCAAACTCGACAGTCTCGAACCCGTTCAGGCCACTGGCATAATAAGTACTCTTGGCGCCTTGAAGCTTGTTGAACTTCTCATACCAGCCTCCTGCGAGTTCCTGAGGACCAAAGTGAGGGAAGTAATCGTTCTGCTGGAAGCCCAAGATATCCTTGTCTATCACAGGCTTCCCGACTACAGCGGGATCCCGTGGATCCTTGTTAATCTTTGACAAGGTGTCCTTGAGTAATTGTAGAGCTACGGGTGTAGTCGTGCTGTTGTTTCCCCAGGACCATGTAGTGGCGATATTGGAAGTGTTGAATAAAGTGAGTAAAGAGACAGGAGCTCCGGTCGCTGCTACGGGAATGTTGGGTGGGCTGGCGGCACTGAAACCGAGGTTTCGTGGGGCTTGAAGACGAACTGCACCAGAGAAGTAGGGAATCAGGCGGAGGGGTGAGAATACAGTAGTTTCGGCGGGAGTGAGAACGACCTTTGCGGCTTGGAGAGCAGGAATGGTGGGAGGGAAGGCGAGGATGACCGAAGAGCATACTTGAGTTTGAGGTAGGATTGGCCCATGTCCGTACTGGTCAGATTTCTTGTAGATGATGACTGGGAGCGGCCCCGATCGATCTGTTTATGGTATCAGTTAGGCCTTATTGTTTCGGTACTTGGAGATAGACAAACCGATCTTAGTTATGGTACTGCCAAGGTAGATTGGTCCCGTGATAGATTTCTTGGTCCAATCGACCCAAACCTTGTGAAAATCTATAGAGTGTTAGGAAGTCCAGCGCACGTATATGGGCGACTCACCGATGAGTTCTACTCCATGAAAGAAAGCAAAGAATCCAAGAATATCGGGTGTAAGATATTGAAGCATGTATGGCTAAAAGCTTGAAGTCAGCATTTACTTGTAAAATATAGCACATCTCAAGTGGAGCTGACCTACGATTGGGACTTCGCGAAGATCACCGTATCCGAAAGCCACCATTGCTTGAACGAACAAGACGGGCAAGGCCTGGAAGTTGTTCCTCGCAAGCCATTGGGAGGTTGTGACTGTCAGTTCTTGCGGAACACCATCCTGTGATCAAGTAAGCGGTGGTGTCTGAACAGCAGAATTCTTGCGACTGACCTTGTATCTCAATGCAGAGTAAGGAGCAAAGATTGTGGTCCAATATTGAGCGTAACGCTGGAATTCCTGACCGACAAGTGTTGAGAATGCCGAGGTGATCGCGGGTGCCTGGGTGACGCCACCAGACTGGGCATCAAACAACCAACGTTGGCCACTTCATGGTCAACGAGTAAGTATATAAGAAGAGAGTAGATGGAGGGTAGAACTGTCAAGCACTTACGTTTGAAGCGGAACTGAAGTCACTCCAGAAGTGGCAATGACTTTCAAAGTCTCAGGATAGCTTGCATTCGAAAACAACAGAGCACCTAAGGGATGGAAAGTATTGCTATAAAATTAGCTGTGGTCTTTGTCAGATGAGTATATAGCTTACTCTGCGTAGACAGCTTGACATTTTCCTCCCACGGTGACCTGCCTCTCAAAGATAACAACTTTACGGCCCTTGTCCTCGAGCTTCTTGGCTGCAGTTAAGCCAGCAGGCCCAGCTCCAACGATGCATATAGGGAGGATCTGGGGGAGCGCGCTTGTGAGGGTCAATAGGACCGCGACAATCGAGAGGGAGTGAGACTTCATCATATCGCAGACCTGTTTCGATATTTGCTTATTGTGTTGTGTAACCGAAAAGAGAACGATTTCGAAGGAGAGACATTATTCATGTGGGCTTTTATACCAATATTGCAAGGAGTTCAGAGTCACGCAAGGGAGCATAGCTGAAAGCAAGATTCACCACCGACACTCGTTCAACAAAGCCCCGTCTCGGCAAGGGGCGCCACAAATCAGCTCAATTAGGGAAATCAATATACAAACCCAGGCTCATGATTGCTCAGCTTGAAAAAGAATTCACTCCGATCCTCAGCCTTACTCTTGGCGGTATGTTTAACCAGACGCATGTGGCTCTGCAATGTGATCAGATCGACTTCGTGAATCTTCTGTTGGCGCGAGATTCTGTAGTACAAAAGCCACCGCCAGCGTAAGCGATGGTGTTGTGGACGGACTCACATGTGCCTGGCGACAGGAACTGATACTAAGCATCAGGTGCTGAAATCCAGCTGTGAGATAGAAACAAGACTTGTGAACCGATTTACGAGGGCACATCATGAAAATAGGCCCAATCGGGGCCTTGAGAATGTTTGAGCCGTGTTGCCGCCAACACATCAAAGCAATGCAAGGAAGGAGAGACCTCACCGAAAAACAGAGGTAGAATGTGACAGGCTGATGACCCTTCCAGGAGATTATCTGTTGCAACGTTTCCCTTGATACATTCATATTCGCATTCATAAATGGCTTCATTCAACGTGGGTATTTCGGTCCTTTAGGTTGTCCTTGTGTTCGCGATATCCAGTACCAAAATATCGGCAGCTCCAATCTCGGTTAACTCATCCATCACAGTTGCAATTCTCTTTTTTTCCACCATAGCACTAACAGCAACCCATCCCTCTTCCTCTAGAGCATTGATAGTTGGTGCTCTTCTTCCAGGTGTGACTCTTGTTGCAGCAACCAAGTTTGTCCTTTGAACATTGTATTGGCAGAGGACATATTTTTGCGCCGCTGGCAATAATTAGTAACAAGGATATCACTTGGCAGAGTACAACTTACTTATGACACCTCGAATTCTAGAAGCAATGAGTTCAACTAATTGTGGATTCGATGGGTTCTTGGATTTGACGAGAATGGCCGTACTTGACACAACAGTGTCAATAGCCTTGAGACCTGCAGCTTTCATTGTCTCTCCAGATTCTGGGTGAAGTAAGTATTTGCAACCTATCCAAGTTGTGTCCTGCACTTACCAACGAGATCAACAATACCATCAGCTACACCCAAAGCACATGCGGCTTCGACGCTTCCGCTGAGCTCAATAATCTTGGTTTTTAATTTCCTCCCCGACTTTGCACCATTCGTCTCACCAGCCGAAGCTTCAGCCTCAGCTTCTAATGCAGCAAAGTAATCCTCGGCCAGGTGAACAAAACTTGTTCCAATGTTCGTACCAATCAAGTCAGATGGCTTGACATATTGCCCCTTCTCTGGCACTTGGACCTGCAGTTTGCAAGATCCAAACCCCAAGTCCATCACTTCCTCGCAGCCCATCTGGCCATCGTCCTCGATTGGTGTCGACTTTCCAGACTCGGCTCGTTCTCTCCTTGACGACTCCACCAACGCAGCATGTTCCGCAACTGTATCACGTCCCGTTATACCAAGACTGACTCGACCTTCTCCGACGAAGGTGGGAATGTCGGCAGCGGGTAGAAAGACGAGGGCAATGGGTAGATTCTTCACAAGAGCTATATCGAGTCGCGATTCTCTTCTAAATTGAATATCTGCACCTTCCAGTAGGTTCAGTGCAGCTTGTAGGAGTCGGCCCTCTGAAGAACAATAAGTTTCAAGCTCAGTTGGAGAAAATCAATGGGCTGACTCACTCTTTGGCACCGCAAACAGTAAACGTCCTTCTAGACTTGAAGGGTCGTTAGAAATTGATTCTTGAAGCTCTCCACTGATGAAAATAGGCATCTTGAAGTATCTTACTGATTTACGAGATCCATTACTTCAAAAAGCTTGGGAAAGGACGAGTTTCTATTCAACGACAAAGGATGCAGCCTCCGATGGCGGGGTATTTTCTCAATTCGCAAGGCCCTGTGAAAACGCAGAATTTATGCGGGTTGATGGTAGCACAGGTAAATGGGGGCGTATTACAGGTTAAGATCCAGTGTAGATGCAGTTCGTATTGAAGCGTGGCGTTTGCAATAGAGTGGTGTAACTTAAGTCCTGTTGCTGTGATGTCTTTTGCGCTGCACCACGAACTTTTGCAGAAGTCAGCCATTCGATTGCCCCACGTTGAATCTGGCCGTGACGCTGAAGTAAGGAATGCGCTAGTCCTTTCTGGGAAAGCGGCGATATTCGCTAAATCTAGCAAAGTCCGCACTCTTCCATTTTCAATTTTCGGCAGCCCACTTTCAAGACGACAAATCTCAAAATTATCACCCCCTCGAATCCACGCGCATTCATCTCAGTCAGTCCATCGGAAAGCCAGAATTGATGAGTAGAGACTTACAGTAGTAGATCGCAAATATGGATGCCTCAAAGGTCCCAGTCAAGCTCGTCAAGGTCACCCGTGTGTTGGGCCGTACCGGTATGTGCGAACGTTCACGACAAATGCGACGAACATGCAGATTGTGGAAGGATATGTTTTGACGAAAGATAGGTTCCCGTGGAGGTGTCACTCAAGTCAGAGTTGAGTTCATGGACGATACCACCAGAAGCATTATCCGCAATGTCAAGGGCCCAGGTACGAACATTTCATTCAATTCTATGGCACAAATTTGGTATCGCAGGAAGGCGAAGTCTGGATATGAGGGAGATTTGGCTGGGCTTCTGAATGGGTTGGGAATAAGGAAATGGGAATCTAGCTAACATAATCTACAGTCCGCGAAGACGACATCCTCTGCCTGCTCGAGTCCGAACGTGAGGCACGCAGATTGAGATAAGGGAATTGGTTTCTGGAGTCGGAAAATGGGATTATTTTCAAGCCATCTTGCGAGACGTTTGCAACGGAATGGGTGTACTATGTGATCTTCGCTGGAGGAAGCTAAGGCAGATCTCGCAAATACAAGGTCCATGAACAATCACCGAATTGCAGAATGAATGTGATATGAAAAAAAACGGAAATGATCGGGAGGAACATACTGTACTGCACTCCTTACGGAAGATTTGCCAACTGGAGATCCCCACAAACCTCGGATCTCAGTCTAACACACAACAATTATCGATACCCGATTGGAGTTCTTTCTTACTCCTAGGAGAACAAAGCTTGCCAAGTGGTACATAATCACTAGCAAGGACCAGCTCTGTGTCTGGTGTGGAATTCGGGTGCTGCTCAGGTAGCACTCTTTGGCAGAAGCTTTGCAAAGTCGCTACTGAGATTCCGGAAGTGCTTTTGCTCGAACGCTAATTCAAGGACTTCAGTCGCGAAACTGAATAGGCGGATGAGGCCATTGAATGTGTATATCCATTTACTCACACCGGCGACTGTCGTATCTTCATCAATATTCAGAAGACCACTAATAATTGAGTTAAGGGCAGTATATCATCCTCGTCCCTATCAAATCCCTAGTCAAATGTATTAGCTGCTTCCCCTGCTCAAAGTATTTTCTGTCATCTCTCCTTTCTCCCCTTTCTTTCTCGCCGATTATATCCTTCCGAAAGCTTTGAAATGATTCAAAATATTACCATGAGCGATGTGCTTCCAAGTCCACTACCAGAACGACCTCAGCCTTAAGGATTTGCCACAGTTTACAGACGCAATGCTATTGATCTCAAACATCCCTCTATTTCGTATTAGGAACCAGACTCTTACATCTTACCAGCAAGTAGCGTGGTTGATTCTCATTCATCATTCTTGAGCTCGCCATGGCGCCGCGGTTTCCCAACATGGCATGCAACCCGCGACTTTTCCCTAGATAGGTAGGTCAGCACGCCGTACAACCGTCTATTAATCAAATGTATCATCCGACGCCTTCAGCCCGTACAAGGCACGTCACAATGTTGGCTACCGGTTCCGCAAGTCGTCTTGTGGCAGCAGCGAATAGGAACCGTTTTAATACGGTGTGCACTATAGTGTACAGGCTACTTAGGATAGGGAGTAAATAGTCCACAATTCCAGGCCGTGCACTTAAGATACTTTGTGACTACAAGTACCGTATGTATTTTTGCCAGTGTACTGTATAGTATTGCTTTATTACTGGTGGCAGCCTATAGTTATAGCTCATGTAGACAGAAGCTGGCAGAAGTGCGCTCAGACTCTACTTTGTGGAATAATTACCGCCTGTACCAAGTAGTTCTGTTCCAGGAGCTGTGGAGATATCTATCTCCGTCTCAGGCGTGTTTCTAGGTCATGGGACTAGTTGGGAATTAACTGAGCAGGATTCGATCAATTGGTTCCAAGCGAAATTATTTCGTGTGAGACGAAATCTTTAAGCTCCTGCAGCCCTTGGAGATTAGACAGATCTATCCTAAGAATTTGTTTTATTTTTGACAAAAATCTAGGACACGCTGCCAGGCATGAGCTAGCTGGCTTTCTTATTATCGAACGATACATGCAAGTTCAGTCATAGAGTACTGATAACTATCAGGTCCATATTGAATCTATGCATAACCTTGGCATCCCTAAGTAGTAGTTAAATTATAGCTTTATTCTCAATTGCTTGCGTCAAATGTATCTCTAAAAATTGAGATTTTATCCTACCTAAAATGTTGATGTTCTCGCTTGATTCCTCGTCGCCTGACTAAAAACGCGCCCGAGTATATAAAGTTTTAACCAGTCCGATCTTGAGCAACCTGACAGCGGTAAGGTAGACACAGCTATATCGGAAATAAGGTGATTTTCGCGCTTTTTCGATATCGAAATTTCTATCCAGTCATTTGCGAAAGCCGAGGTTACCAAATGATACGCAATCACAGCCACTCTCCAGGAATCTCGGGACAACCCAGCTCCGCGCCTGTCTCTACTGAAACAATCATCCAATCTATGTGCTCGCATCAAGCTGACTGACACCTGCAACTTATACGTCTCCACTGAAACAATCATCCAATCCAAGAGCTCGCATCAAATTGAGTCTAGGCCCAACAGGGCTCTCGAAGTAGCCTTGCGGCCTACGATCTATCATATTTCGAGCCTTTGGTTTTACCTGTTTGCGCTCCCAACTTTTTCGTACAGCTTGCATTTTCTATTTACTACGACGTTCACGATCTTCACACGTTGTTCGCTCGCTACTAATTTCCTTGTTCGACGTCTTCCTCAGAGCAGAAGCCAAGCTATATATATCAGCCTTGAAGTTGTTGTTCGACCAACATCCCAAGGGCTGATGATAATAAGATTGCAAACTTGTAAATCGCATACTTCTAATACGACAGGACGTTGCTCAATCACACTCTGGTGATTCTCTTGACGGCTGGTGTCATTACGCACTCGAGTAAGTAATTGTATATCAAACCTACAGAAACATATTCTAACTCTTCGAACGGCCGCCACCAACGACCCCGCCATCCTGTTGCAGGTCTAATCTTTCGATCTGTTTGCTATCATGTCGGGCATTCCCTTCAAGCCTGTAACATACTTCTCGGCAGCATCCTCAGCATCTCTTGTTGGATATCGACCAGACTTACTCCTCTTCTCGAGGCCGAGTTACATTGGGACGTTCTTGCAGCTCTGGATCGTGTCATTCTCGCTGTGGGCATTCTACAAGATTGTCTTGTATCCTAGATACTTCTCACCCATACGCCATTTCCCTACGCCTCCTAATGGAAGCTGGTGGAATGGACACTATGATCAAATCAAGGCTCTTCCCTCTGGAGGACCACATGTCGACTGGTAAGTTGATCGCCGAATTTGCATCGTTCCAAAGTTTGACCCTCTAATAGGATTGAGTCTGTACCAAACGAAGGTATCATACGATACATGGGTATATTTAACTCAGAGCGCCTCTTCATTACTACTCCCAAAGGCCTAGGCGAAGTGCTTGTCACTCGCAACTACGATTTTATTAAGCCATCTCACCTTGCCACTGGGCTTGGCAGACTTCTAGGCATTGGTGTCTTGCTTGCAGAAGGCGAAGAGCACAAACGGCAGAGGAAGAATCTAATGCCCGCATTTGCTTACCGCCATGTTAAGAACCTCGTTCCAGTTTTCTGGGATAAATCTCGTGAGGCTGTACTCGCGATGACCGAACACATCAACGCAGGCGGCATTCCACACTCTGAATTGCCAGCACAACACCAGAAGTCAGACGCTGACAAGGGAGATGCAGTACTAGAAGTAGGGGATTGGGCATCAAGGGCCACACTCGACATCATCGGTTTGGCAGGGATGGGGAAAGACTTCAATGCTATTAAGGATCCTAACACCGAACTCAACCGCACCTACAGGACTGTTTTTAAGCCATCTGGTCAAGCAGCTGTCCTTGGCCTCCTGAACATCTTCCTCCCTCTCTGGTTTGTACGCAACATCCCCATGAAGCGAAACGGTGAGATCGAAGGAGCTGCTGCCGTTATGCGAGCCTTTTGCCGGGATCTTATCCGCTCCAAGAAGGAGAAACTCGTGGAGGGCTCGCTTACAGATGTTGATATCCTCAGAGTAGCTATCGAAAGCGGTGGTTTCAGCGAAGAGAATCTCATCGATCAGCTCATGACTTTCCTAGCAGCCGGACACGAAACTACAGCTACTGCCATGACATGGGCCATCTACATGCTTTGTCTCAATCCCGATATTCAGACTAGGCTGCGTGCTGAGATTAGAGAGAAGCTGCCGAGTGTAAATGGTAGCGAAGAAGTGACTACGCAGGATTTCGACCACATGCCATACCTCAGCGCAGTCTGCAACGAAGTCCTTCGGTACTACCCACCCGTTCCTCTTACTCTCCGCGATGCTGCTGTCGACACCGTCATCCTCGGTCAACCAATTCCGAAGGGCACACGCGTGATGCTCGTACCTTGGGCAGTCAACAAACACTCTACACACTGGGGAGCTGATGGCGCAAACTTCAACCCAGACCGTTGGTTACCATCTGAGAAGAATCCGCACAGCGCAAATGGAGGTGCACAAAGCAATTACTCGTATCTCACGTTCTTGCACGGTCCACGCAGTTGTATCGGTCAGGGATTCGCAAAAGCTGAATTCATGTGCTTGCTTGCTGCCTGGGTCGGCAGATTCGAATTTGAGCTGAATGACGAGAATGAGAAGATCGAGAAGAATGTCGTAATTAAGGGAGGTGTTACTGCGAAGCCGGCGAACGGGATGTATGTCAAGACGAAGGTTGTGGGTGGGTGGTAATTGGTATTTTGGCATGTGTTAGGGATACGGTGAATGGAGTTTGGGATAAATGTCTTGTGGGCTCTTGTTGATATCTGGCGCCTGGTAGATTTGAACTTGAACTGGACATGGAAGATATACTTTCTGGGAATACACTTGTATCGTGTGTAGTCTACACCATAGATTTTGATGGAGCAACATTGTAGGAGAGATAAGAAATTAGAAGCGAACTTGAATGTGTGCTTCTTCGCTTTTGCGAGAACCTTCACGTGGACCTACCTGCCCTGACTGTCCTACAACCAAGTTTACAAAAGCCATTCTTATAGATCGCAAGTCGACAGCAACAATATTTCAGGCTCCTTTTGCCTGCACGAATGGAAATGAGGAAAACCATCTTTCTAGGGCCTGGCTCGTGATTTCGTGACGATTTGCCTACTAGACTTACTGGGAGAAAATAGTGCAGCACAACCTACTTGGACTGCCAAAGAAGGAAGCGAATGATGAATAGAGTATGGTACATTTTGATTCGCCTGTTGTCCATCTATTCATTAATCGAACGGTATACGTCTTAAATTCTGTCCACCACCTCTCCTCTTCGCCTCCAGCGCCGCTGCAACACTGCTGGGCACCTTAATACCGCAGCAATCACCCCAACTATTCATCTGATGGACATGCCTCATCCCATCCACCATTACCACCGTCTCTCCACCCTCCGGATCCTCCTCTTCACTCGGAACTCCATATTCCTCTTCCGTGCTCATCTCCTCCATAGCCGGTATCAAAGACCCAAACAAAAAATGCTGCATCACGGGCAACTTCTTCAGAACTTCAGCCACGAACATCCGACGCATCCCATCTTCGACTTTACTCCACGATTTGGCGGATGAGATATCGTCTAGCATGGGACTGTGCCAGCGTAGACCTTCAACGTTCTTGACGCTGTTGACGAAGTTTACTTGGCTAAGGTACAGGTAGTCGTTACCATATTCTTCGAGGATGAGGCTTTGGTGGATGGAGAGGGGGCGGATGTAAGGGTGGTGAAGAAGTTGAGAGGAGCCGAAGAGGAAGGGTAGGAATTGGTAGTCGTCGAGTCCCCATACGCCATGTGAGCCGGCGGGCTCGAGATAGTAGGATGATTGAATGATCCTCATGAGGGAGAGGTACTGGGTGAAGACTCTCAGGACGAGAGAGCGGAAGTCAGATCGAGTAACGATGCCTAGTTGGTAAAGGCATAGCAGCCAAAGCATGAAGTTCAGCTCGTGACCGGACCCATAATCTATTCTTGTACGATTTCCGAACGATTGTAGGAAGTATGTAGATATTTCGGTAATGGCAGCTAAGGAGGTAATACCCAGTTGCTTATGCCAATTTACTTCCTCTTCGGCAGCTAGGTCGAGAAAGTCGCGGAAACCCTTATTTCCAAAACGGGAATCACCTTGCTCTTCTGGTGGACTGCGCTCAACTACATCTTGTACTTTATCGAGGATTTGGAGGATCGTTTTGACAGCCGGGCTCAAATCACTATCTCGTACTGCTGAAGCTGGAGTGTCTACCACAGATTCTGTGAGGCTAAACACAAAGCCTACAACGAGTTTGTAGGTAGGTGATGCGAGAAATAGGTCATGATCTTTGCGAGACAAGATCCGCCTGGAGGGCTTCTTGAAGATCAAAGTTGTGAGGTCTGGTGGGGATGGCAGATCCGGTGTTTCTGGAACAGGTAATGGATTCGATGGGGGAGCTTGTCTGCGACGAGCTTGTAACTTTGGTAAACGATCTCGCAGATCAGGTATAGCTGAAGATGGCAACTCTCTCAGACTTGTAGGTGTCTCTGTAGTGGAAGGCATTCCGAATGCTAAGTGTGATTGATGTTGTTTAGCTTGTTGCTGGAACATGGACATGATCGCCAGGGATCTAAGGAGGGGTGCCGCTGATATAGCGCCCGCACTTTAGCGTGAAGCTACAAGGCTGCGCTCAAAAAGTTCATCGATCAATGACAGCTCCTTAGCCTGGTCAAAGAAGACGTCTGAAGTAACCTAGGACTTCTGCAATCAACATACAACACTCAAGCTGCTCATAATGGCACCCTCAGCAGAACCAACAGCATTACTGTCGCATCTTCACCGCACAGATGGGTCCGCGACATTCTCGCAGAATGGCTACACAGTCATTGGAGCAGTCAATGGACCCCTCGAAATCCAACGGCGGGACGAGCTTCCTGAAGAAGCTGCTATTGACGTTGTCGTACGGCCTGCGGCTGGTGTAGGAGGTCTGAAGCTCTCCTGAAAATACATTTGCCTGGTTGCGGCTATACTGACCGAATTGGTTTTAGGTACACGGGAGCGGCATCTTGAATCCATTCTACAATCTACACTCCGCCAGATCATACTCATTCATAATTTTCCGCGAACCTTGATCCAAATTACCCTCCAGATCACGAGCACACCTGAAAATGATACTGCGGGGTCTAAGTTGACACTGGCAAGCTCGGTACTTATACCTGTAACCATCTTGTAGGAAGTAAAGGCTGATCCATACACTCAGAATTTACCTATTCTTCCCACGCTCCTTCAAACCGCAGTCCTGGCACTGCTGTCCGCCTCTCTACCTCTCTCAATGACCCTGACCTCTACGTTTCTCGCTTTGACAAGCGACGGCTCCTCCAAAAGAATAGTAGTGAATCCTACGCTCCTTGAATCTGAAGCTGCCAGCTCGGTCCATGTGATGGCTTTTACATCTCATGGGGATCTACTGGTTGCGGAGAGTGAAGGAGACTTTACGCTTAGGGAGTGGGAGGCGGTTCATGATGCTGCAAAATCATTTTGCTGCGATGAGTCGCAAACGTCCGGGGCCAGGCACGTGGCCCAAGACGAGATGGATGAGAAGAATGGAAATATGATGATGTTTGTGCAATCGACTCTGGAGGACAAGGTTGAGAGCGACCTCCAATGGAAAGAATGAGAACATGAAAGGGTCAGACAAAGTTGGAACAGTGCAATCTCCACACGCACGCCAAAGGCTTTGAAACCTATCCATAAACTTCCCCGCAGCTTGCACCAAACATGACAAAGCTATCTGAAGGCTGAAAGAACTTCTAGAAGGAGTAAACATGCAAAGGCATGAATGCCAAGATCAGAAGGATTTGCGGCGGCTAAGAGCTAGGATCGGATCGTAGGCCCATCGACGACTCGGGAGGGATTCTAGTTGCCGTACGGGAAGAGTGACATGAAAATACCTCGGTCTGGTCCCCTGAGATCTGAATGGCAGTTGGCTTTCACAGGCATTTGGTAGCGAGGCAGCTTGGGAAATCCGAGTCGACTGGAGTGAAGTTTCACAAATGCTCAGTCCCCAGTTATCCGTGGCCACTCTCGAGTTACGGTTGCTTTTGTAAAGTTTTGTGATATCATTGAACAGACCCTCGGAGACCATCGGAATCTGTTGATACAAATCACCCTTTCACGATGGGCGATGTGACGCTGATTGCTGCCCCTTTACTGACAGCGTGGGGTGTGCGGCAGGAAAATAAAAGTGGCTTCGTGGAGCTCTTCCAGCCTCCGACAGTCAATCAGATGAAATTCCGCGAAAACCCACCAAGAATACCTATTTACTGTACAGTACGCGGTGCCCAGCGTCAGGCGTTTGATGAGCCGGAGGAGGAGCCTCAATGTAGCAAGCTGCCCCACCCGCCGACCTGCCGTGATCAAACATTATGCAGATGTCAAGTGTTGTCCAACACAGCAGGGTTACTGGCTGGCTGGCTGGCTGGAAGTTGATGCTTGTCGCCGCTCGTCAGGAGACTTGAAAACGTTAGCCTGTCGCGCCCATGATCTTTGAGACGATGGGAGGATGGCAAGGATGGGTTCCCGAAACTCGCCTGCAAATGCTCCCCACCCCGGAGGTAGGAAGGGAAGGGAAGGGAAGGGAAGGGAAGGGTAGGAAGGGTTCCACAGCCACAGCTCGGTTGGGAGAGAGAGCTCCTAGCAACACGCACGGGTGTATTGTAACCATAATCGTACATACTTCTTTCTCTCTATAAGGTAGATAGATAGATAGATAGATAGATGACTTTGGACCTTCTCTCCAGAATCTTTCTGTTTCTGCCCTGTTCTGCAGTCTTTCGCAACAGAGCCAACGCACCAGCTTCTGCACTTTCTTTCTTTCGTGACCTTTGTTCCGACCAAGAGCCATCTTCTACTTCGTCGACTACATGGTCAATTCTTGCACCTAGGCTTAGGCTTCATCTGTGTCTCGTCTCGCTGCTTTTTCGACGTCGACCTTTGTAATCTAGACCATAGACCGGGCGTCATTTTCTATTCATCACCTCCGTAATTTCCAATACCCGCACCGCAGTTGGCGACTTCAAGACCTCGCTCGAAGCGACACTTGCTCTTGGTCACCAATCTATATCTATCGGCGCATCCTGCGACGTTGTCACTATCACTATCACTATCACTATCACCAATCCTGCCTGGCCTGGCCTGCATCTGCAATGAACGTCCTGATCGACCAGTAAGGACAGAGTTTATTGCGCACTTGCATTCGAGCCTGCATTGCATGCACCCTGCAGCCACCCTCTCTTGCTTTACAGAGTCTCCAGGAAGTTGGGACCGATCGATCGAGTGAGTGAAGTTTATTTCCATGCATCGTGATTCATGCAACGTGCATCACGCATCATCCACCACCGTCTATCTATATCCCCGATATGGCATTTGAGTTCTTGATCAGTCCAAGCTCAAGCCCAAGCCCAAGCCCATGCCAAAACATCCCCCGGACATCGCAACACAATTCCAGCGGGAGCCAATCTAGCTCTGGTTTAGAATTCTGCTGTCCTACTCCTGCAATTGTGTAGCAACTGCGATTACAATCCTATCGTGTCGCATGGCAGATGGAGACGGAGACGGAGACTGCAGAAAGTGCTTCTGCAAAATGTCATAGCGACTGTTGATATCCTCATCCTCATCCTCATCCTCATCCTTTTTCTCCTACTATAATATCACCTGCTGCTTACGGCCCAGCTGTTCCAATCAAGCTACCTATGAACATGGAAATCTGACGGTTAACTACTTACACTAACAAATCCACAGAGAGACTTGCTGTACGGATAAAGGCTCATATCCCTGATCAGAAATCGGAAATCAGAATCAGTTCGGCCGGGCTACTTCTACCGCATCCCGGGGACAATTTTCCCGTACCCATCTCGGACTCAACAGGAGTTCAATTGGCCCGCCAGCGATAATCCTACAAGTACAACACTCCCAGTGATCCATTCTCTCCAGTCAGCTTCAACATTATCCGGAGATAGGAATCTATTTTTGACGGTGTGAGATTCCTCCCAAGTTCACTAGGTGCCCCGTCCGGCAAAAGCTAGCGCCGAACGTGTCCACCACGCCCCGGTCAAACTAGGTACCTAGTACTTCCGACCTCCACAATTTACTCCATCATGTCGTCTGCCCTTCGCTCTCCCACGTCTTTCCATCCAGCGCTGACAAACCCGGACGACCTGCCTCTCCCTATTATCAATGAGGATCCTTCCCTCGCATACCAGAAAGACGTTCAGTCTCAACCCGTTTCCAACAATGGATTGAGGGCGTCTGGTGGCACTGGAGACAATCTCCTCCGCGAAAACACACAACAACTTGGTCCTCTGAACACCAGACATTCATACGACTTTGACAATGATCCGTCCGAATCGTCTTTCTCAGCTGCTAGCACTGTAGGCCAAAATTCCCCCAGCGATTCAGCATCTTTACCTGCGTCGCCGGCTTTTCCGCCACGACCTGCGAAATCTCCATTCAGCCACCGCAAGAACGCATTGTCAGTCGAGTCCGTTCCTCGACAGAGCCTTATTAAGGCACTTGCAGCATCTTCTAGAAATCATAATCCACGAGACTTGTCACTTCCAGGGATGGTATCCTCGCACAACCAGATGGCGATTAGACGAGAAGGCTCTACATCGCAAAGGCTATCTGCCGCTCTTACAGATCTTGCTGCTCGCCATGGAACACCCACAACACCACGATTCAACGCCTTACAATCCCCTTGCTTCTATCACGAAAGATTTGACGATGTTTTAAATATTGATAAGGTCTTGGAAGAGATCAGAGGTGAGGAGTGGATGTCTCATTCAAGACTGTTGGCTACTGCTACTGGAGTCCGGGAGATATCAAAACAATTGCAACGTCGCCCAATTAAGAGAGCTGTTCGGAACGTTATGATAGTCACCAAGGCGAGAGACAACCAGTTGGTTCACTTGACTAGGGAGCTTGCAACATGGCTCATGAGCACTCCCAGATATGGCTCAGAGCTTGGCGTAAACGTCTATGTCGATGCCAAATTACAAGCCTCCAAGCGATTCGGAGCCGACAAGATGCTAGAGGAACATCCTCGCTTTCAACATCTTCTCAAATATTGGAAACCCGAAATGTGCCGAGACCAACCTGAGAAATTTGATCTAGTCTTGACTCTTGGTGGTGATGGGACTGTGCTATACACATCTTGGTTATTCCAAGGTATCGTACCGCCGATTTTGTCTTTCAGTCTCGGCAGTTTAGGATTCTTGACCAATTTCGAGTACGACAAGTTTAAAGAGCAACTGAACAAAGTCATGGGCGAAGATGGTATGCGCGTGAGTATGCGTATGCGCTTCACATGTACTGTCTATAAAGGAGGAGCCACCAGGAACGGCGCCGAGGAAGCCGAGCAATTCGAGGTACTCAACGAGCTTGTGATCGACCGTGGACCATCCCCTTACGTCTCCAGCCTTGAGCTCTACGGAGATGATGAGCTTCTCACCGTCGTACAAGCCGACGGTTGCATATTCGCTACCCCAACTGGTTCAACGGCCTATTCTCTCTCAGCTGGTGGTTCTCTTGTTCACCCTGACATTCCAGCTATTCTTCTCACGCCTATCTGCCCTCACACCTTGTCCTTCCGTCCCATGGTCCTGTCTGACACAATGCTACTTCGTGTTTCTGTCCCACGGAATTCCCGTGCTACAGCTTATTGCTCATTCGATGGCAAGAATCGTGTGGAACTGAAGCAAGGCGATCACATCACGATTGCCGCTTCGCAATATCCTTTCCCTACCGTCATGAAATCCGGAGCTGAATGGTTCGACAGTGTGTCAACATCGCTCAAATGGAACACCCGAGGTGCAGCTCAGAAGGGATGGGATGGCCTTGAGGAGAATCAAGAAGAGGAGACGGAGTGGGATATCGATTTCGATGATTCGGCGTACGGTACTAGCGAGGAGACTAGCACAGCCACAAGTCCACTGAGGAAGAAGACAAGTTCGATAGACTTGTAGACTTATCTAGTTTTCTTTATCTAGACTGCTAGATATTGAGGTTTTGGTTACTTGCGATATTTAGAGCATTGAGTAGCGTATTGGCGTATCATTAGACATTGTCTACCCATAACGGTATGGCGGTTAGACGGGGATTTTTCCCACTATCTTGAATGCAAAAAACGGGTTGCTGAGCAGCACTGCTGGATATATATATACATCAAAGCCGATAAACCCGGCCGCTCATTCCTCTCATTCCCTGTTCAGCTGTGACTTCGAATTAACCCAACTGTGACGGCTGTGCCAAAGGCGATTGATCGAACAGAGACTTTAGCCCTGCCTCTGCGTTTATCTACTAGGGAAGTCTCTTTAGGTTCTCGACATTTGGACCGGGAGAGTCTTCGATACGAAAGAGCCGTTTCTTGTATTCACGGGGGGCATACATACGCAAGCAAGCTCTTACTTACATATGAGTATTCATAGCACCAACCCTAATACACATACCTACCCACCTAATCAGTCTATCCTCATACACAAAATAAATGACCGTAATGAGGAAATCCCATCAATTTTATCATGTTATCTGTAGCTGAGTTCACCATGTTCCCCACGGCAGTCATGCTACGGCAGGCAGTGCCAGAGGTTATTATTCCTCAACACTGTGTGTAGGATGTGGCATGTGAAGGATCCAAGACCATGAAGCTATAGGTGAATATATATATATATATATATATATATACAGACATACCTCACGCTTACTTTGAGATCTCGTGAGATTGGTTAAGTAGGTGGAGTCGAGAGGTAGATGGGGTTGTGTAGGAAGGAAGATAAGTTCAGTTTCAGTTGGGGAAAGGAAGTATATTCCAAACTGGATACTTCGGCAAGAGTCTCTGGAGAGCGTAGCGCACCATTAGATAGGTAGATATTGAGGCTTGTTGGCGCGAAAGTCGTAGGACTTGAAGGAGGGCAGTTTTCCACGGTTCCTATCGAGATTGAGAATGAAGCACTTGATGTTACCCGGGGTGGGGGGAGGTGGGATGCGGGGGGGGAAGATGTCAGAGAAATAAGTTTCCTCTATTTAGAGAGAAGTTGTGCAGGAACGTTTTGCTGAATCTCGCTTCTGTGGACTGTGGTGGATGTTTACTAACTAAGGTAGCGAGGGTGTCGGACCTAGAAAGTCAACAAACACATGAGGGAACCGAAGAAATGATAGCCGGGGATGAGGCTGGGGATGAGAGAAAGCAAGAATCCATGTATGCTACTAATCACCGATTGTTATTCCACTCGCAAAACAATAGATCGCTCGGCTCTTAGAGACACTGCAATAGATTCTCGTTCTTCTTTGGTGAAAGAAGAAAAGGATGCAGAGCTGCCATGCCACTGCCGGTTATCTCCCTTCTGCTCTACAACCCACCATCGACCCCCTTACACCATCAGCTCCCACCCACCCATCAGCGCCTTCATCTCGTTGCAAAAAGCCAGCAATTTCTCCTCTTGCCTAACCTCAAACCAAAAAGAGTAATGTTCAAACGACAATGGCATCAACTCCGAGTCCTACTGTAGCGCCGTACACCCCCTGGTTACTGCTGAGCCAATAACCTTCCCAAGCGGCAAGCAAAGCTGCACTGGTACCAGGCTTTACAAACACGTCTGAGAACCGATACATGTCTCGTGGTAGACGGATGATGAGACTTACATTCTGGAGATTTGTGCAGGTGGAGAGTAGTTGGAAGGCTTTGGTTGGGAGAGTAGAACTGTGCGGTTTGAGGTGGATGTGGAGTGCAGTATCTCGGATGAAGCTCTTATGTACCGGGTTGATGACGCAGAGGTAGTTGAGTAGAAGCGTTGGGCTTGCGAATCTAAAGGCTTTGAGGCGGTAGAGGAGAGAGCCACCAGTGAAATCAATGTAGGTTTGTCGGGAGAGGAGGGAGAGTTTGGTCGATTCTGTGATGTTGTTGATAAGTTTTCCTATCCTCTCCTCTAGGAAGTGTATACAGAGGTCTTGAAGAAGAGGAGGGGTGATACATACGCTAAAGGCATCAAAACCAGGGATCTTGTAGTGCTTTCCAGCCTGAGCTCTCCTCGCCTTCCTTGCCTTCAACTTCTTGCCGCCACGATTCAATGCCTGTTCCTTCATACGTCAGTGTGACACTTATCTTCTCACTTGTGGGCGCGAGTCTTTTTAAAGATTCGTAAATTCAAAGAGTGAAGTCCTTCACACATATCAAGCATATAACCAAACATGTTATGACATGGTATTGCGCCAATGGGTACTGTATGCAATGTGCTTGCTTATCTTGTTCGCCATCTCAAATTCCAAATCTCGAACCAAACTTGCGCTTCCTGATGACTTTTTAACGCGCATTCGGAATTGCAAAGACAACGCCTTCCTCGAGCGAATGCGTCTCAGGCAGACGAGCAGCTTCTCTTCTCGTGCAGAATCGTGTTTGTGAATAGATATGCAATGCGACACTATCGTTATACGATGGTGGCCTCAGAAATGACGCCAAGCAAGATCGATGTCGCGGATTGGAAGACTCGAAGAAAGATGAGATTGTAGGTCAGGCAGGTAACCACGTCGATGGACGGGTTGCGCCGAGCGGAAAGGGGAGTGGATCGGTTTGCCTTGCTCTCGCTTCGCCTTCTTATTGTAAGGCAGCAAGCGGCAAGCGATTCATTGTTTACTTTACTCCGGACTAAAGTGAATAACTCCCTCTGTCGCCTCACCTCGCTGGCGCGCGCGTTTTATAAAATATCACCTGCCAAATTGGTCTAAAAAGGTATTGTAATAGATGCTTGATTAGTACAGTATCCAAACAGAGAAACCACCAAGGCGTCTGAGAGGCCCGAAACACCTCCACCGACCTGAACCCGCCCTATGCAAATGAAGGATAATACATGAAGCAGGCTGAACTACCTCACTGAAACAAAATGTACTGATAAAACTTAAACGCCAGCCATCTTGGTGATAAAGTAAAGCCCCTTCACCACCCAATGCATGTTTTGACCTGTACCAAATTTTCGTTTTTCTCTAATCCAGGCCACAGTCTAACGCCAAACAGAATCCCAGCCTCCCAATGGACGGACACATAATTGCTCTTTTACTCTTACTCAAATATCCGAATACTCATCAAAACCGGCGTGTTGTCGTCCTGGATAGGCTTGCGTGCTCATATGGCTGCCCTCCTTACTGCTGTAGGCATTCCAGCCGGCATTAGACCTCTGCCGACGGTCTCGCTCAAAATCGCCCCATCTCTTCATTGTGATCTTGGAGCTGTCGAATTCGCCCTCGTATTCGATACCTGCTTTCTTGACCTTGCCCTCGCCAGCTGTCTTACGAGTATCACCCCAGGAGAAATCGTCGAATTTCCAGAATGCGTAGACTGGAAGGACGAAATTCCAGATGGGTAGAGAGAGAAGGTAGATGAACATCCATACGACGTAGGACCAACGGTGAGCGGTAAGGACGATGAGGACGGCAGGAAGACCGAGAATCAGTGATAGCAATACGAGTGGTATGACTTGGACTGGACCAATGATGGAAACGACGACTAAATTTTATTTTAGCAATGAAATTTGGGTTCGGAGTCATAGAATGATGGTGTTACTTACCGACGTAAAAAGTGAATGCAATAGCGGCTGGCAGTACCAAGGTACCAATCAACTCAATAGCAACGACAAATTGCATACTGAAGCAGAAAGTACCGCAGAGGTCTCTAACCAGAACAAGTTCCATGAGATTGTGTACTGTGCTGTTGATCCATCGACGACGTTGGGATAGGAGGACAGAGAAGGTTTCTGGAACGGTTGTTTTGCAAACCGCCTGGGGAACGAATACTTGCTTTCGCTTAGGAAATGTACGAAGCATGAGGGTCGAAAGATAACGATCCTCTCCCAGTAGGAGCAAATTCTTCTTGTGCAGAGTATCTACCACGTTTTCCGAGTAGTGCTCTACGACATCAGGATTGGCGAGAATGGGAACCCAATAGTTTTGCCCACCCTTGGGTGCCTTGATGCGGTACATACAGAAACATCCAGGAAGACAGGTAACACCACCAAAGACCGATTCGAAAGATTTCGAGAGATGATGGGAGATGAAGTACTCGAATACTTGGATAGCCGATACCCAGGAAGCTCGCTTATTGGCAATCTTTGTCTCACCGCAGAGACCCATGATCTCAGGATCCTTGACCATGGCAGAAACCATGTGGGTCAAGCTGTCTGGGAAAACCTTCGTGTCGGCATCAACCATGAGAACGGTCTCATAGAAATCCGGGGATATTCCAGTGACCTTCCACAATCCGTTAAACATCTCAAATTCAAGCTCAGTCATACGCTCGTCAAACATGACTTTTTGTAAGAAAGACATTAAAATGATCTGACTGTCCCGCTTGCCCCTGTTTCCTGGCTTGCTCTTTGAGGCTTCGTCGGGTGTACCACATTTGACGATGCACATCATGGGAACTCGCTGTTGTCTTTCCCCGGGGATCGATGAATTGAGACCGTAATCGTAGAATCCAGAATAGACCTTGGCCATGTTGTGCCTCTTAGATCCACTGGAAACTGCAACATATGAGAAGGCCGGGACCTCGTCTGGGAGAATTGAGTGGTCCTTCATCATGCTAAGTACGATATCGGGCGTTGACATTGATTCTCCTTTGCCCTTAATGACACCGTCACAAACAACGAGAATTGTCTTGTGACTATTTGGGTAATCAGTCATGGCAACGGAGTCTAGGGTCGTTCGAATGCCAAGCTCTCCTTCGGAATAAGCTGTGACTAGACAGATGGTATGTGCAAGAGGATATCCAAATGGCTGCCAATCAGCTGGTGGTTGAGGAACAACAGACTCGTGAATAAAGCCAGCAGGACCTGGGCCTTCGAAGTCTGTTGAGCCACTGTATCCATCAGAGCGCAACATGCTGGTTCGGCTGCCATTCTGATGATGCTTGAAAACAGGGTTGGGCAGTAGAAGTGCAGCTGTCGAAGTTTGGCTTGCCATGGTAGTGGGCTGAGGACGACCAACTCGAGACAGCCTACTTTCTGCATCATAGGGACTTGAGAAGCGAGAAGTTGTAGGAAGGAAAGTGCTTCCTCTCTTGCTCGTTCTGTCAGATCCCACCGTAGTGCTTCCAATGTCACCCGGGATCCTGGGAGGAGCCCGATAGATGTCATTTGACCAGTCCTCGATTTGCTTGGCTCTCTTTTTCTTGTTGGAAGATTGCGAAGTCTTCGATGCGGCGAACTTTCTGCTGAAGAACCACTGGAACAGAATTGCTAAAAGAAATTTCGATACAACGATGGACAAGATGAATACCAGAGAGACGTATAGGACGACCTTGGACGCGATACAACCAACGGTCTCGGTGTCCACGGTTCCGACCTTGATGATCTGCTCCAGACATTGAGCGATATGTTTCTCTCTCTTGCCCTGGAAGGCATGTGTGACGTCTCTGCCATGAACAGCGGCGTTATAGGCTGACGAGCGATCGCGGAGGCGTTGGAATTCTGCTGGTATTGTAACCTCTGTTCCGTTGAACCAGTTGAGAAGATCGAGATCCAAGACGTTTCCGGAGTAGACAATCAAGTTCCTCGATACGTTTCTGATGTCATCCCAGTTGAAGTAGACATCACCAGCACTCCTGAGACTGTAGAATGCCTCACGGCCAAGACCAGAAGTGTGACATGCGTAACCGAGATAGAATGGCATCGACGTGTTTACTGGAGTTGAGCCATCCTGATTGAATGTTGTGCAGGGGAAGTACCAGGCGAGATCTTTGTCCGAGTTGGTCGGAACATCCGAGTCTTGGCTCAAAGTGATCAAATCTTTACATTTTCCGTTAACGTTCTGAAAGAGGAAGCTTCCATCTTGGCCTCCATGTTTTTCAGGGAGATCGTAAAGTACGTTGGCGTTCGCTGTAATACCTCGAGCGATCGGATGCTTGGATTTAGAGAGATCATACGCTTTCCCGTGGAAGATCATGTAGCCAGCATCAACATGGTTTACGCGTAATCGTAGTCCTGGATTTCCGCAAACGGTAGCAGTAAATCCGAAAGTAAGGAAACCAACACATGCCATAATCAGCAGGATGATGCTGATCAAACCCATCTTTTCTCTCCAAGCTCTCTGCTGCTCCTTGGCCGGCATTCCAAAGCACTTCATACAGAATGCCGGACACCAAAATGTAACAATTGAGCAATAGACATTCCACAAACTCGGTGGTGTGACTGCATCCAATTGCTTCTGTATCTCCTTCTCCTCCTTCGTCATTTTGCGTGTTTTCTCTCTCCTCAGCTTGGTCCGGGTTCGCGGCTCAGCTGTCTTTTCCGTGGAGTCTGTATCTCGAGGCACTGAGCGATGTCTACGTCTGCTCTTCTTCGGTGGCGGAGAAACATCTGAGTCAACATCTCCGTATATTCTCAGACCAGAGGTTTCTGTCGCAGCGACTTCCGACTCCAAGTCTTCCATTATAGGATCGTTACCAGTCGAAGAAGGCAGCACGTTCATCTTAGCGGCATGTTGTCTGTAGTGATAATTCGGATGATTTTGATCGATTCGATTGCGCTCCGGTCGAATCAGGCTCCTTTTCCGCCCAAGTTCATGGCTAGGCGTGCCCGATCGAAGTGGTGGCTCCAAGGGATCGAGTGAGATTGTAGGTGTCAAGAGCGAGGTGGCATGTGTTTCTGCGAAAGAGGATTTCGATTGATCGCGGCGATGCCTCGTAGGGGACATCCCATGGCCTTGAAAGTATCCTACCTCCTCATCTTGTGGTTGACGTCGTCGCGAAGGCGAGTTCTGGTATATGGATTTTTGCTCTTGTAAGGGAGACTCGGGGTTGGGCGTCGCCATAGCTCTACAAGGAAATTGATGTTAGTAATTGATCGAGTATCCTCTGTCATCCATAATTACTTCGCTTTCGCCATTGTGCTGTGTTTGGGGCTGTGAGGAGCCAGCACTGATGGTTTGTTTTGGTTGTCGAAGAATAACCCGCCAAGTGTTGACAGCGCCCCAACAGAAGAATGTAGGGAGCAATTCACGCGGCTGGATAGTGGACATACATTGATACTGACTAAAGCCGGCAGCAAAAGGAGGGTAATGTACTGTTTGAAGTTTGTCGATATACAACTTCAACCCTGGCAATATGATGTAGCGGGGATTGGTTCCTTGGGCGACGAGATTAAGGTTCCTCCCAGAATCCCTTCTAGCTGAGACCCCACTACTTCTGCTGATTTGTGAGGCTATCGAACTGATGGGTAGCAATGGCAGGATGAATGTCGTAGTATGTCCCCGCCAGAATCCGTGGTCGTCGTCGCTATCAATTAACAAAGAACCAAGGGGCGAGTCTCAGGGTTTCAAAAAAGCAACCGGAAGGCAAGAGAATGCCCTGTAAACGAATGTGAAGCGTGAAAGGTAACGAACGGTAACGATGAAGAGGAGTAAACAGGCTCTTCTCGACGAAGTCACAAAAGAGACTCAAGACGGAGATCGGAATTGCCGTCGCTCGCTATGCAGAGGCAGACTGACAAACACTGACATAAAAGCTATTGGATCTTCGAACTTGCCTCTGGCTCATCAAGAATTGAGGTGGGACAGGACGGACTGACTACCCTGAGCACCCCTACCCCCGTACCCTACCGTACCTACACCGTACTGTACCCCTGGAGCCTGCGCTGCCCAGCTCCAGGGGCGATGTTTTGCTCGCTTGCGTCAGAATGGGCAACGATCGGAAAATGCAACTGAGTAGGTACCGAGGTACTACTTGAAGAAGAAATGATGCTAAAAATACTGTTGCTCTGGAGATCTCTGCGCTAAGAATAAAAGGTGAAGGAGAAGCCTTGCTGACTAGATGACTACTTGTACACCTACCAGAAAAGGTTTGGAGACTCACCTCTAGCATCTTTAGAAGCTTGTTACGAGGTCCTGATGGGGCGGGAACTGGATGAAGGCGGGCGGGCGTGTACCTCGCTCGTAGGAATACTTCCGTCAAACAGGTCAGGTCGGGTCAGGTCAGGTCTTGTGTCTTGTGGCGCTCGTATATGGGTATGGCTTTGGCTATGGCTATGGCTCGGAAGAGGATGTCGCTTTGGACGTCCTGTGCCAACGGTCACATCAACTGAATACGGGATCTTGGAGTGAGGCGCCTGTTCGGGTGTCCCAGCAGTGGCGAGCGATAGATGACTACTCCAGCATGCACTCACTCCTACAACCCCTCCAGGTCTTAGTAACTTCAGAAGCAAGATCAAGATGCGATTCTGACCTATCTAACGAGCAATTCCTTATCATACTTTCTGGGCGGAGACGAGAGTAGATATGCTTTACCTTTTCCTACCTATCGTTACGATCGATGCAGCTCAAGGTTTGCAGATTCCCGCAACTCTGAATTGCGGGTTTCGGGCAAATGCTATCTCCAAGGAGATCCACGATACCCGGGGTTTCAGACACCACAGTCTGAGTGTGTGCACAACCTGACAACCTGGGGAAGTGTCACAGCTTCAAAGGCTTCAACTTGAATTGACTTTTTGCTAGCGGGGTAGCACCGGGCCTCGTCTTTTCTCAAGAGCTGCGATGACGAATTTGAAGCCCGGATGAGACTGCTTCCATACTGTAGATATATGAGCCCCCTCTTCCCTCACCAATACACCCGTTTTCTCTATCTGATCTCGTATACGAATAACTTAGACTTGTATGAGATCTAACTGCATGCAGTAGTATCTGCAGAGTTGTACTAAGGCTTCCAAGATCCTAGAGCCGTGGCGGAGTGAGTCCTAGAATGTAAAACCCGTATAGTTCGATTTGGCATTGGTTTTACTACGGTGAGTGCTCTTGTGCTTGTCGAGCAGCGGTACACCAAGTGTTTTGGGCATGAAAATGAGACTTTACCACATTGGAAGAGTTCTTCGAGTCCTTATTGTTGGCCTTGCTTGTGGCAGTACTGTACGAGCAAGGAGGTTGATCGACGCCCAGCAAGTAAGTCTACCTCTAAGAATCAATGAGACATTGGCATCTTGGCCCGGCACACACACACACACACAGAGTTAGAGCTGCCGATTTACACACCGCGGGTTCTACATTGAGTTCGATCGATGAGCCTGGAGAAAGAGGGAAAATACACGCAGACCGCAATCAGATCATATAGGTAGGTAAGTAAGGAAATAAGGCTGGAAGTGTTACGTTCAGGAGCAAGCTGCTGGATACGAGTACAAGACAAGCATGATCCGCGAGAGCAAGGACGGCTTCAACCCAAAATTCCTCGTACGCGTGTTGTATGTACTTCAGAGTTCAGACTAACGCAGCCGACCCCGACGGCACGACGATCTAGCGACCCCGAGGCCCCTTTTTCGTAAGATGCGCCACTAGCCTATGAAACAAGTAAGCATTTGGTAAACAAACATTTCCAGGAGCAGGAGCAGAAACTTACGAAAAGTGTCGATCGGGTAGTAGGCGGAGGGAATCGCGAAGCACTTCGTGATGAATAAAAGTGATATGTGTGTGAAATAGAAAGTGAAACTTGAGGAACAAAATCTGCTCACCAAACCGCGACTTCCCCCCTTGGGGACTCCGTGCAAACACGTGCCACTCGAATAGTTCCAATTTCAGTGACTTGGATTAGACATTTCCTACGAACACCCTCAGCTATCCTTGAAACGCTTCCAATTGGTGCATGGCATAGTCTTGAATTGCCTTTTGGTGATATCCTTCAATTTGATCACCACCAAGGTTGCTGCATAAACTTCAGGCCTCGCGGGAACTCAAAAACCTTGCCCAGGATAAGCTTCTGAAGCCCCAGAGTGATCCCCGTCTATATCTCGAGGCTCCTTCGACTTTTTCTCTGCCAGACTGCGCCTCTTAGGAATTTACTCTACCTCTGCGCCCGAAAATTTGGTTCTTTCTCCATCATTTCACCTCTGCGAAAGGACAGCCGTCTCATCGTGGTCTTTCGACCCCTTGAAGCTTCTCGAATTCGAAAAGAAGATCGGACTGCTTCCCCGCAGGTTTCACGACATTTTCCCTCCTTTCACTTTCAGCAGGGGATTGCTCTGGGTGGCCGCTGAAAACACACTGCATTGCACTGCACTACATCGCCATAAAACTACAACAAGTGGCAGCGCAGACAGGGTCCTGTCCGGTTCAAGAAGACGATCTGACGTACGGATGTCTTGAACAGTTAGTTGCATTCTTCTCTACATTCCTGACACGATCAAGGAAACAGTTCATTGCGGCGACCAACATCATCTCGAACCAATTAAGAGCAAATCTCGAGAAACATATCCATTGCGCGCGCTCATATAATTCAACCGGCGCCTGCGATCAACATTACACACCCACAACCACGGCTCGTGTTGCCGTCGATCGTCGTCCCCTCCCCGTATTCACGGCGGCGTCAAATCCAAAGCGGACGAGCAGGCATCACTACCGCAGGTACGGACATACTGCCAGACCAGGGTCTGCGTACCGGGGGGTTGCATCGCTAGCATTTTAGCTACGTGAAACAGTGATATTCGTTGTCTGAACAGTTCACTAAATTGTTCGTGCTCCTCGCCTGTCACTATTCATGTTGGAAAGCAAGGAAACATTTCAAATCAAACTCAGATTTGTCCTTCGCAGCCAGAATTCGGAGACATAGTTGCACATTCAACGCTTTAGATCGGTCGACGTCCGGTAAGAGCTGTTCCCTCCGGATTCCATTCAATGGGATCATACTTCCCCTCTTTCCTCCAGATTCACTTCCGCTTCTAATCTCATGCTGATGTCTCGTTCTCCTACGTAGGATTTTTGAACTTCACTTCAAATATCCCACTTGCTGCGAAAAGAAGAGTTCCTATATTCGAGGGCTTGCTCTGTGGCAATACTTCACAAGTTCCCATTGAGCGATTACAATACTATCACTTTCTAGAAGGGCTTCGAACGACACAGAAAGTTGGCAGGAAGGAGGATCGGAGGGTTGGGGAAGTCTTCATAAACAAACAATCACAATGGAGTCACAAGCCTTTCCTGGATCACCGCCTCGGAATCCTCAACCGATTACCACTTCGCCCAGGTTCGTGGAAAACAGCGAGCACAAAGAGAACGGTGGTAGCCCGAATAGAAAGGCACTTCCACAGATACCCTTACCGGCTTCGGGGCGTATGCATGGAGCTCCAATGTCACCAGTCAAAATAAATGTGCAACGGGAGGATTGGCCACCTCGGTCCTCTGTAGCTACGATCGAGGAAGGGAACGCCAACTTCCCACAAGAGTCTGAGCAATATGATTTCGCACAATATGATCGCGCAGAACCTCAAATACCGATAGTTCAAGGCATCCCTTTTCGTCCGGCATACGATTCACCAAAAGGTACGCAATCACAACAGAAGCAGGCGCCTGTGCTCTCGCCTGGGGCCGCTGTACGTTCGAGGACGCCTTCTGACGAAATGCAAAGGCGAGGTGGATATGGGAATGTTGACGAGAATGGCCACGAAGTAGAGGTCCAGGCAGTGCCTCGACTTCAATATTACCACCAATCGCACAATTCTGAAGGTGGTGTTAACCGGAATCGGGGGCAATTCAGTCCCTATGGAAACGATCTGGTCGACGTTGGGCAATCAATAAATCGACACTTGACCCCAACATCTCAAGTGGGGAGAAGTACACCTCTCCAACGCCCACTGTCCACATACTCGGACATGGGACCTCGAGGTAGATCACCTGGGTCTCCCAATTGGGGTGGGCGTGCTCCATCAGCACATTCTGGACGATCCAACGACAATAGGCCTTTATCTTACGTTGATTTGGCCAATATGTCATATCCCCAAGCACCTCCACCGCCAATCTCCATGGACAATTCACAGCTGCGGTCTGTTGTGGGGACCAATGCCTCGCTGCTCAGCATGGCAAAGACTTTGGAGATGTATAGACAAAATGTCAAGAAATTGAATGATTCCGAAACACAATACGCTTTTGCTATCTTCCTGATACAAGCTGCGCAAGAGTCAGGTCTGAGCCAGGATGGAGATGCATCATCTGGGAAAGCAAGTCCAAGACCTGGCAATCGTGACCTCGAAAGTCCCTACATAGAGAAGCCGCAAGCTTCACCACAGGAACTCTTGACCGAAGCGAAACACATGTTGCAAAAATTGTCTGATCGAAGTTATCCATTTGCTCAGTATTACCTCGCCGATGGATATGCTTCGGGCTTGTTCAGCAAAGGAAAGGAGGATTATTCAACGGCCTTCCCTTTATTTGTGGCTGCCAGTAAACACGGCCATGCAGAATCCGGATATCGAGCTGCTTTATGTTACGAGTTTGGCTGGGGCTGTAGGAAGGATCCGGCTAAAGCCGTGCAGTTCTATCGCCAGTCAGCTTCGAAAAACCATCCTGGTGCCATGACCCGTCTTGGTCGAGCTTGTTTATCAGGAGATCTTGGCATGAACAAGTACAGGGAGGGACTCAAATGGCTTAAGCGCGCAACAGATTCGGCTGATATACAGTACAACGCGGCGCCTTATCACCTCGGTCTTCTCTACGAAACCGGATATGGGGACGATGTCTTCCAGGACGAGGTATATGCAGCTCAGTTGTTCACACAAGCAGCAGATCTTGGTCATCCTGAGGCATGCTACCGACTAGGCGATTCTTATGAGCACGGAAAACTTTCTTGCCCACGAGATCCGGCATTAAGTGTACATTTCTACACCGGAGCAGCACAGAAAGGGCACTCACTTGCCATGATGGCGTTATGTGCCTGGTATATGGTTGGTGCCGAGCCAGTACTCGAGAAAGATGAGAACGAAGCCTACGAATGGGCGCGCCAAGCAGCGGAATCTGGTATGTACTTAGATGCCCCCCCAGCAGCTCCCAAACTGACATTGAAACAGGTCTCACCAAAGCCGAGTACGCAGTAGGCTACTTTACCGAAATGGGCATCGGTACCCGCCGAGATCCTCTTGAAGCAAATGTTTGGTACGTGAAAGCAGCAGATTCAGGTGACGAGCGCGCCAAACACAGACTCGCTGCCATCCGGGCAGCAGCTAGTGGAGGCACACAGATGGAAGTAGCGCCGCCGCGGAACGCAAACGGAGCGAAGATCAAGAAAAATAACGGCGTAAGCGAGAAGAACGAGAAAGACTGCGTGGTGATGTGATGTGATGATAGGAGATGTGCCTGGCTGACTAAAGAATCTTCGACGACGGACGTGGACATGACATAACATGACATGATGAGATGAGATGAGATGACTTGGTGATTTTTCGTTAGCACTGTTTTGGTCACTTTTGTAGCTCGCCTGCTTGCATGCACGTACGAAAGAGTAGAGCGAGGGAGGATAGCAATAAGGCAGAATGAAGAGAAGATCTGCACAAGTCTCAAGTCAAACTCACTTCATTCTGGTTTTCCTCTGATTTTGATTCTGTTGTGTAGCCTTCTCCCTCCTCATTTCCAGCTCTCATCTGCTTCTGTCCCTATTCATTTCTTGTACGGCTTTTATCACATCTGCATTGCGTTGAATCTACATCTGCGTCTGTCTGCATTTCAAAATAATATCTAGAGACCTACCCACACCTCAAAAGCCAAAAGCAAGACTCGTTCACGCATGAAATGCCACACTAATAAAATACAAATATATACACCATCAAAAGTTTATCCCTCCTCCCTTTTCTTCTCCCTGTGTCTTACTTGTTCCATCTAAAATCTGCATCTGACATCTCTCACGGGATATAGTCGTGTCTAATTTAATCTCAGCTATTTTTGTTATACAAAGCTATCTTTGTCACTTGCCATTCGTGCCATATTTCTTCCTATGGCTGTCCACATCACAATTCTTATTCGCGTTGTCACTCTCTTGTAATCTTACATCTATGACATATCAACCAATGCCCGGGAAGAGAAAGGTTAGGGGAGGGAATTTTAAGTAGATCTGGTTCTGGCATGTACACACACCCCCTGAATGTGCAAGAACAAGGAAAAAAGAGTTTGGGACGAGATCGATCGGATGGCGTAGAACGAATGCGCTATCCTCTCTCTCGGAATTCGAGAACTGGAGAGGAGGGAGGGGTTGCAGTTGATGTGCATGCATTCATTCATACACATCTAACGTAAACACCTAAAAGTTGGATTGTTGTGTGTTGGAAATATACTCCCCCACTCCTTGCCCCCCAGGCCCTCTCTCTCTCTCTCTTCAACTTACTTACCTCTGATCTATCTATACCATCTATACAGCCACAGATTCTATTCACGAAACCATGTAATTTATACAGTGACTCACGTAATCCAATAGGATACTTAAATCCACTCCCTCCTTTAGAAAATCATTTCTTTAGCTTGTTACACTACAGTTTTCAAGAAGTGATTGAATGACATGTTGTAGCCAGCATCACATACACATCCTCAAAAAATTTTCAAATTTTTTTCGGGAAACAAAGTCGTCACACACAATCATACAGTCAGTCGACTTTCCTGCGCGCTACAACATGAGATTGCGAGAGCAAAGACTAAATAAGTGCCTGCTTTCGTAGTGGCAAGACAGCAAAGCTTCTGTTCCCCTTTTCTTTTGCTCAATGCTCTATTGACAACATGTCATATCGGTTTGACGTAAAAACGCCAGACAACTCTTAAGATATTATGATGTGCTTTATCTAGTTGTCAAGATGGCAGAGAGCCTGCACCGTAAATCGTGGGTGCCAAATGGGGCATTGTAGGATGATTTTGTCTGTTCATTCGGTTTCTCGCTTGTCTATTTACAAAAAAGCTTGTTGGTTTCTGTTTTGTTCCTTTCGACCGCCTCGCCTTCCCGAAAAAAAAAGAAAACAATGCAAGACTATGCTTTGGGTTATCATTCGCTGCAGCATGATGCAAGTAAGCAAATAGCTAAGCAAAGAGCTCCTTCCAGTGACTGTGACGGTAAAGGAAAAAGAAGAAATAGAGGAAGCCAGTCCGTCCCGCCGTCCGCCGTCCGCCGAGCGCCTAAAACTATGCCTATCCCAGCCATATAACGCCATACGGAAGTTAAAAGGAAAGAAAACAAGTTCATACGCTCCAAAAGAAAATCAACACGCCCTTTAAAGCAATAACCGAGTGAGTGAACCTCGGGCAAAGAGCAGAGAATATTTTGGCCGTATAGGATCGTAATCTCGTTATTCGATATCAGGAATCAACTCATCTGCCTTTCGAGGATTGAACCAAGCCACCTTTCGTTCATCGCTACCTTGTCCACCAACGGTGACCCAGACGTGTTTGTATGGAACCTTGACATTGATGAGCTCGCGCATTCCATTCCATCGTAGACGCCCTCCGATAGATGTATCACTGAGACCAATGCCGCCGTTGGTAGTCCATTCATTAACGACTGATTTGATGAAATCGATCTTCTTGCGGAACTCGTTGGCTTGAGGGATGCCTTGAATCATGGGATCGATCTCTGGTCGCTTGCGGGTTGTCGACTTACCAACGCGGCTGGGCTTGCTCATGAAGTTGAGAAGGGTTTGTACGGGGTAAGAAAGGACTCGACGATCGTCCAAGGCTGAGGCGGAAATGGTGCCATTGACAGCGAGATCCCGAGCAGCTTCAAGTGGAAGATGATAAAGATCACACCATGTGCCATCAGCGGAGAGAATGATCTTTGTGTGATCTGGGAAGTTGAACTGGAGAGGATTAGCAGGAATCGCACTTGGGAAGGCATAAAGCTACTTACTTGGAAGTGGCCATCACAGAACAACCAACAGCCAACATCTCCAAATCGCTGGTAGAATGTGACGACATTACCAGGGGCTACATTATCGGTCGAGCGTTCAGGGGATGACCTGGCCAATGCCTCGTCAAATGGATAGTTTTGATCGCGACCAAACGCCGTCATGTAGTTTGCGAACTTTTTCCATAGGACAATCTTCTCTCGTTTTCTGTTGTCCCACTCGTCTCGACCCCGCGTAATCCTACTGGATTCACCAGCTGCATTGATCGCCACCTTGAAATTTTGTGGGTTGACCTTTCCACGGAAGATCCCCTTTTCTGCCCTGTTCTCATAAAATTCGATGTTTGGTCCTGAGACAGGCACGACTTGGAGTCGATCAATGTAGGCCACATTGTTCCGGTTCTGAAGATGCCTCTCAGCATCTCGAACTAGGACACATGTTGGAGGGATATGTCCTTTGCTTTCGTCGTCAGAGTAGGCGGGCGTTGGCTTGAATATGCAACCAACACTGCCATTGCTCAAGATATAGCCCAAGCCAAATTTATTCGTATAATCAACCCACTTGACCACGATTATAGGAGTTGCAGGATTTTCATGCTTGGTTTCAATAGCGGTAGTCCTACTATTTAGAGCCCGCTCTAATTCGGCTTGGAAGCGTTTGAGACCTGCCAGGATGTGATCTGGTCTCGTGTTTGGCACTGCTTCCAGTTTCTCTTGGGGATTGAAAAGAGATGCGTTCACATTCAGAGAAATAGTAGGCGCATCCTCGGTTGACTTCCTCTCGGCCTCTGCCTTATTCAATTGTTCCACCAAGTCTGCAGCCAAGCGATCCTCCACATCAATCACCTTTTCTGGCTCCGCAGGCTTAACCTTTCGTGGCCTGCCTCTCGGATTTAGTGTAAGCATAGGACGGGAAGAACTTTCAGGTACGGGCTGTCGAGTTCTTGGCAAACGTCCGGTTGGTCCTGCAGTAGGTACCTGTGGTTTGGCCCGTTGTTGTGCACCAAAGCTTTGAGTGATTGGTTTGATAGGCACTATGGGCACCTCGTTGGCCTTCGATCTGACGGGAGAGAGGATCTTATCCAAGACAGATTGAGGTTTTGAGTTAACTTCTGACTGCTCCAAAAATTGCCTCGATTCCTCTTCAAGAACTTCGTGAAATGGTCTGTAAACAATATCTTCGGGCAGTGGTACTGCTGGAGTGAGTCCGGCTTTTTCCTCATCAGCTACTTCCCGGTAAGTGCTTGTGTATTGTTTCGATTTAGCAGTCCAAGGCCCGACGTCACACTTCATGCACAGTTTCTTCAGATTTTTGGTATATAGATTGGTTCGACCTCCTCGCATACCAACTGAGAGAAACTGGTGGGGCTCTGGGTGTTTCTCCCGAAGAGATGGAGTCATTTCCTCGGTCTGTGGTACCCAGCCACAAGTGAAGAAAGGATGCTGAACAATAGTATCTGGATCGGGTCTCTTATCCGGTGCCTGTAGCAGATCGGTGACAAGATCTTTGGTTTCCTCGGAGATGAAGTTCTCCGAAGTATCTAATTTTGGCCAATCATACTCCCGCTCTCTCGCTCTTCGGTAGATTTCGTCAGCTGTAGCCGACTGAAAGGGAGGTTTGCCAGTCAGCATAGCAAAAATTATTATGCCCAAGCTCCAGATATCCACAGCATGGTCATGACCGCCTTTGTCCTTGGAAAGAATCTCAGGTGCGATGTAGTTTGGTGTACCACAGAGAGTTGTTCGTCGGCAAGCCTGCCAGTCCTTTCCAGACATGAGAAGAGCTGCCAGTCCAAAGTCGCCAACCTTAACGTTCATATCCTTGTCCAGAAAGATGTTGCCCATCTTGAGATCCCGGTGAATGATGCCTTTCGAGTGCATGTATTTGATTGCTCCAGCCATTTGGACGGTCCAGAATCTTACTTCTGGCTCGGTAATGAATTTCCGCTTCTTGACCATGTCCATCAGAGATCCATTGGGGCACAATTCCAGGACGATATATGTACATTTTTCGTAAGAGAAAGCTCTGTGGAACTGGACGATGTTGGCGTGATTCATCTTGGAGTGGATTTGGAGTTCCGTCTGAAATTTCTGCTCCATCTTCTTTTGCGGCATGTGGCACTTCACGATCTTTAAAGCGTATTTCTTCTTGGTTCCAGCAAGTTGTCCATCATAACAAATGGCGAATCCTCCCTTACCCAAGCATTTGCCAGTCTTATAGATTGCACCATTGGGTCGGTCCGAGCCTGTATGTTCATGTATTTAGCCAACTATGATTTTTATGGTTTCTAAGCGGATGTGAGAGTACTCAAGGATGTTGTGGCTATACATACTCGGCGGTTCATGGACTTCAGATGGTGGGGGAGGTGGGTGGTCTTTCTCTTTGCTGTTCGCCATCTTTGCTGCTACTGGGGCCATCTTTGACTTCAGTGTCTGCTTGACCCTGATGTGTGCATTGGCATCACGGGGCGACAAGGCCTCCATATCGATACCTTCTGGATATATGCACCTATTCCAGCATCAGCACAAGTCCTAAGCTCATGTAAAACAGTGCAACTGACTCCCAAGCCAAGTATTTCCGGACTTCTTCGAAGATACTATCGGTTGCTTGATGATATGTGATGCCGTCGGTCCGGGGATCCTCGGACGGGGTCAGATATCGGAAGCTTTGTCGGGAAAGATGCTTGACACGCTGTTCTTCATGCGAAGTGTGACAGCAGTAAATCTGAATAGCACGATAATTAGTAAAGAAGGTTAATTTATGCGGTCCGACACGTTTGCAATCCCTAGGAACAGCTAAAACTTGACATAGTATTTGGCCTATGATTCCGTAGGCTTGGAGCCCATGTCCAACTCTAAGTCTTTGCAGACGAATATAGAGAAGTTGGTCTGTTCAGAGGTGAGGCGCTCGAACCATGATGCAGGGTTGGAAGGCTAGAGCTTCTGCGACATCTCTGGTTCTGCGCCTCCTCTGTAGCTCTCGAATAATATCCGGGCATATGCCAGAGCCATTGGACACCCAATCGTTCGGTGTTGCAAAAGATGCCTCCATTCTTCCTATTTCATGCGCGGTACGGTATGAGGGACTATGAGAAACTGGCTTACTATTTATGATGCGACTGGGGATCAAATTGATGAAAGAGGGTGAATTGTTGGCGGCGCATAAATCAATAAGTCCAGTTCAGCATTGGAAAGAAACTTCGAGATGTCGTGAACGTGGTCGTGATCAATAGTCGTGCGTGTTGAGGTGTTGGGTCTTTTCTTGATGTTCACGCTGTGTAGCTTCCTTCCCTGACCGTGATCGTAAATAAGCTAGACGTGGGTCCATAGGTTGATATGGCAACCGATTCTTTTCACATTGATGCTTACCTAACTTTCTATGGGGCAATCTTCAACAGTAAGTTGACTGCAGTCGTCGAGTTACTTAGCATGACATTATAGATTCCTGGATAATGGACTCGAAGCATGCGTGCAGGACAACTGCATCCCCCAACTGATGAATAGGTCGTGCTCAACAGTCAGTGTAGTTGAATTGAGTGAAGAGCCTTAGATGGAAGTCCTCACTTGAACATCATGGTTCCTCTACCTCTCTTCAAACTCGGAGCTCTCTTCGTGAGACAAATATCAAAGTATGGCGCCGTAAGTTTCCATTCGGAATTTCGAAGATTGCGGAAAGAAGAGCTCTAAACAGTAACAGAACTACATCAAATCTCAAGCCCACGACCACCCCAAGTTCCGAACTTACGCGGCACGATATGGACAGACCATCCACCAGATCAATATGCGCATGACAGTGAAGCTGCTCAAAGACTCAGCAGCAGAGAGACGAGCCAAAGAGAAAGCGGAAGCCCCGACGGTGAAGACGGAAGAGCAGATGCGGCATGATGAGGAACAGAGGCAGAAGAACGCCCAGAAGGAGAAGATAGCAGGCCAGGAGTCCTCGAGGAGCATATGGAAGCGCAAATTCAGGCCTCTGCCAGAAGCGAAAGCTGTGGATCTGTTTGCGGATGTCATAGGAGACACTTTTGTGCTCCTTGTTGCTGGGGGGTTAATCATCTACGAATATGTCAGATCCAAGGGGAAACCAGACGCCAATGCCGTGAAGATCGAGGAATTGAATAAGAAGCTGGAGGAATTGGATTCCCGGGAGAAGGACTTAGAGGAACAAGAAAGGAAGCAGCAGATCCGGGTGGAGACTTTAGAGCAAACCATTGAGGAGATGAGGAAAGCAGGCAGCAAGAAGAAATTATTGTCACTTTCTCGGTCATGAAGCAGACGACTGTTATTCCGGACGGAAGGTCATGCCACAAGAAGATGGCAGTGTAGATGTAAGAGCAATGCTCACAGTTAGATCACACGACACTATGATCTAAGGTATATACAGGATATCTGGTATCTGGTATCGTAGACCTACAGGTTCTGCCCACCTGTACAATCCAACTCTACTTAAGGAAATAATTCATTGCCAAAAAAGAATTTTTTCGTAGGTGTTTTCTAGGTCAATCACTGCGAGTTGCGTAGTTTGGAGAGCCCATTTCGGAATGGCCAATCGCCGCGTCTTTCCCGAGAAGGTTGCTCTTGGTTCACCACATTTTCAAGTTTCTCGGCAGGTCGATCATCCATCAATATATCTCACGCCGCAATCTGATTCCCCGGGGTGTACTCAAGAAATCCGAATAGAGTTTTGACCAGGAATCGTTTCGACTCATACTCAATATGTTCTGCACTTCCCTTCGAAAGCGCCCCGAATGGGCCAGTGTACCCACAACGCTTCTCTCTTCACAAACCCTGCGATGGGAAGGTTGCTCCCCCTACCTACTATCTCCAAGACTTAGCTAACGGTATGTAGAGAAATCTCTCAAGACCTACGATATAGCCATCGCATTACCACAGTCAAGGCACGATTCGACTCTTACACTCTTTCACCTACTCGCGCTCTCTCCATCCGATCTCCAAGATCAGGCTTCGTCGATGGCACGTATCCAGCATCTATATCATCACTCAGGTGGCCAGAACGTAGGCATCATCTTCCTGCTGAACGAGAAGTCATCTAAGGTCAATGGGACCATAGCAATGATGAATCTACAAGTCAGGTACTGTTTCGTCTGGATCCGCTCCCTGTTTCGCAACTCAGCATTTACTGAATCAAAACCAGTCTCTTCTCAATTCTAGAAATGCCCATCATCCCCCTCTTCTCCCTCTCCTCTCTCGAAACAGCACTCTCCGCCTTCCAGCGCCAACTCGCCGAGACGCGTCTGTCCACCATGCCTGCGCCTGTCAATCCGGCCGTATCTCTCCTACCATATTGTACGAACAGCCCGCCTCTCGCAGAACATGCCCGAAATGTTGTTAGCGATATCTGTCAGGACCTGTCTGGGGTTTCCCACCTCGCTACTTCTGTAGATGGACAATCATGCTTGAGAAACTATCTCGATGAGGCAGTGCCGGGGTCTGCACAGGCTATTATTGATTTCTGGGCCGATGAGATTATCATATATTGACATTCAGGTCATGGACGTGGACATTACCAAATAGATTTACGGAAGATTGAGATGCACAGCCAGCCTGGTTGTTGCCATGATGTCGCAATACAATAACGTGTTCAGCAGCGGGCAGCTCGTATGAAAGACATATGTGAGAAATTTGCCCACCGTCCGATTCATGATTAGCCACAATTCCAAGCAAGAGTACTCTCTTGTCCCATGGTTATGGTATGGAATGGTTAACGGGACGGCACGAGCCTCGCAACTATCAGCTCCTACCTACCTACCAATCAATGTTGTTGTACCAAAGAAGTATGTTAGCTCACGATTGGAGGTGCTTTCAGAATATTACTGTTCATCACGTTCAATCTCGTTCGATACCAGGATCCTCATCCCCAAACATTGCTGCCATGAATATCAATCACCTTGAGCCTGTGTGCAGTATAAGATGACCCGAACCCCTCCAAACCCACTTCCCCACTCCACAGATTAAACTATGAAATATGACGTACCGATCCACGAGCCTCACTCATCCAACAGCTAGGATCCAGGCACAGGCATAAATTGAAGCCATTCAAACAGGCACAAATGATGAAATGAATCTTTCAATGTCGCCAAGAAGGACAAATAGACTTCGATCCTCCCTTGACTTGAACCATCTAGAACTGCAGCACCCCACCCACAATTGCCTGTAACAGGCTGCTACAGGCCATTTCCAATGTCGGGGTCGGTCGCGTGAGTTGCCTATGACGTAGATCCCGAAGCGAATCAAGCTAGAGCACGCTAGGGATCTCGAGACCCTTCAGTTGCAGCTCGCGCCGCCTTGCAACAGCTACAAAACCACATCCTTCCCCTCATTGAGCTACATCCCTCCTTCACACAATTCACAACAACAGCCAAGGCTCGATTTCTCTCAGTCCATACCTACCAAACCAAGCAAGCATTACAACAACAACAACAACAACAACAACCACAACAACCACCACCACCACAACAACCCAACCCCAATCAATACCCACCTACCTACCTACCTAGCCATATCAACAATCATGGTTCGCGGAGAAGCATCAGTCATCAAGTGCCACTACAAGGGCAAGACCGAGGACTTCGTCGTCTTTGTCGACGATGCAGAGGCTGCCGAGAAGATGAAGACCGACAGCACCATTCCTCTTGCCCAGGTTGTCAGCTCCTTCAAGATCTTCGTTAGCAAGTACGTCTAGACGGCTAGGATCTTCCTGCTCTTCAGCCTCTTTATCTCCATTCCATTCCATGGCGTTCCGTTTCCTTTGCTCGACTCGTGTCAAGTTACCCCTCACTTGTACTACCACCATTTACCCCACCACCACCTGTGCTCACCACTACTCTTTGCCTCCTCCCATGAACCATGTTGCAAACATTACAAACACTTGAAACGGACGAATGCTAATAATCCAACTATAGGCAAGGCAAGCAAGGTCCTCTTGACGGCGCTTCCAACCAAACTCTCGAGACCGAATTTGGTACCTCAGTTGAAGAGGAGGTCATCAAGCAGATCATCGCAAAGGGTGACATGCAACACTCTGAGGTATTTACCCCCTTGCTCTCATCCGCCCATCCCGAGCTCCTTTTCTGCCATTACCACAAGGACCCAGTTCTACGTAGTGCAATGGCTAACATATTCGATCAGGGTGCCGCACGACAGGGCCAGAAGAACGACAGCATGGGAAGCCGCTCAGCTCACTAAGCAGCCCAGCCCTCACGAGCAATAGGCACAATAGACAGATCACTCGAATGGACTGGAGTGGAAGTGGAGATGCGACATTTTGCATTAACAGGAGCTTACTTGCTATTGCAGTAAAATCGTTGATTTATATGGCAGCTTTGCATCGAGTGCACTGCCTAGAAATGGTCAGGCGGACGGGATATCATGACCTGATGAGACGATGATGGACGGTATCTATTTAGCTAGATACCCCGATTCTCTACATCCAATGAATGAGAACAAAAACCCTTCGCAAAGTAAAAGTCATTGAACATATCCCCACGTGGAACCTCAATTTCGACAACCCGCGTTCTGCCACTTGCTTGACTGATTCTTTTACCTCATCGGCACTTACTGTACGCCATAATTCTGCCTCGTCCAACATGTGAGCGCCCTACATCACAACTACTGACTATCTCACCAGATCACTGAACCCAATGCGTGTACAATAATAAGCTATCAGTTTCCTCTGTCTACCGTTTATGAAGACCCTCCCCTGTAATCAAGATACTCCATCCACAATCTAAAGGATACTATTCCCCACAAACCATACCCCGAAGAAGTAATATACAAGTATCAACCCCGCTAGCATAGCAACTCCATTCAATCCATTCTCATCCACCTACACATCTCTTCCTTACACCTGATCAACGGAAAAAATTCCTAATCCCCAGACTTATGCTTAAACCTCGCGTTCTGTCTTTCTCCTTTTCCTTTTCTTTCTCCTTCTTAATATGCTTTCCCACACTTCCTCCCACGCTTTCCAACATCTGCTGACTCCTCGACCGCGGCCTATTCTCCTTATCCTCGCCCTTGTCTTCACTCATCAAATCATTCATGGTTGGCATAGGTGTAGGTGTAGGTGTAATCCTGTTCAAAGGAACACTATTTGCACTCGATGTTCGAAGGGGTGGCGTAATAATTCGATGGCCGTCATGACTCCAGCTCCTTCCCTTCAGAGTAGCGAATCTATACAAAGTAGAATTCGCAGGACTGCCATTTCTCGCGACACCCAGACCAGTGATGGTTTCAAAAGATTCCGAATGCTGTACATTCTCCTTTTCATCTTGAATAACGGACAAGCGAGGACGGATGGCATTGTCGCTGTCTATTAACTGCACCTGGTCGTTGTGATTTTCGCCTCGAGATGGAGTAGCCTTTAGATTAAGATTTTCGCCGGTCTCGTCATCTTCAGCCGTCATATGTAAACTAGCCAAGCTACCTGAGCGTTTGGTAAAGTTACTTGCGATACTTGCGACACTGAGCTTTCGCATGATGGAACTTGCAGATGCGCGGACAAGATGCTCACTTCGTGCTCGACTGGTCATGCCTGGATAAGGTAGGATTTCTCGTGTCCATACGTCTGCGAGAAGACCTTCGAGTCGGATACGATCTGCCCGTGATGGTGCAAGAACGGGAATGCGATTTGTGGTGAGAAGAGACTGAGATCTATTGATAGAAGTGCTGGGAGCGGGCTCCTTGAAAGCGCTCGTGTTCTTGATAATAACTTGACAGAGACCTGACATCGAACCGATAGTAGTTGCTCTGTGTATCGATATTCTTCTGGCCACAGTGCCTAGTAAATTGTTAGAAATCTTCGGTATACCATTATTCAAAAGCTAAACTGACCAGGTTTTCCAAAAACTGCCCCCATTGGTTTGACAGGCATTAACAATGAAGTGAATAAAGCTTGCTCTCCTACATCAAGATTATCTCTGCCAGAATGGTGTGCCAGCCGACTTCGCCATTCATGTTCTTCCTTGGGAGAACAAGCAGACATAGTGATCTCGAACAGCTGGTGATCGGATTCGAATATCAGCTTCCACGAGCAAGGAGCAGTGTGACACTGTAAGCCTAGAACATCGGTCAGGTTGATGTCATAACACACAAAGATGTGTGTATCCTGATAGATCGAGAAGACTCATACCTCTGCCATTATCTACCTCTTCAATTCGTACATCACTGAGTGCAATGCAAGCCTGAACAGAATATATATGGTCATGCTTAGACGCTGATGCGAGGAGGAGAAAATCACGGTAAAGGAGGCATATCATGTACTGGCCATCCACACCTGTTGCTGTTTGCCATGAGATGTGGAGAACTCCACAAAGATGGATATGCCCCAGGGTACGAATAGACGTCTTTGACCGAGCACCGGGCTGGGAACAGTAAGCAAAGTCCAAATGCACCATTTAAACACTCCTACCATATCTGGGAATGTGAGACGGTCTTGCAGCAGCCACGACTTCTCGATTGTTGCTTTCATTCTAGGATCATCCGTCGCACGATTGATTTCGGTAGTCGCTTCTCGAAGCCGAATGAGAACGTTCTCGATTTCCATATGGGAATCCGGGCAATCGCAAACAGGCGTCTGCTTGAGAAGTTCCGAAAATAGTAGAGGATACCTGCATACTCGTTGAATTGGCTACTTTTTATTAGCATCACGTTCACCATGAAAAAGAGCTCAGCGTACCTTGACCAAGAGATCCCCAATCGACAATGCCTTTTTAGAATTGTCATTTTGGCTATCGATTGAAGCTATTGACGATGCTAATGCTTCAAAGCCTCGCTGGTAGGTCTCCCACTGAGGAATAGTTCGATAGGCATTTGCCATGTCTTTGATCATCAACTCGTATTTGGCACCATATTCCTCATAGACGAAGAACCGATTCATCTGCCAAAGATATATGAGCGAAGTATAATCAGAGATTCAGCTTGGTAATGGGCGTACCTTCTTGCCAAATACTCGAGCGACATCAGCTGCAACCTGGGGTTCTGCAGTCATACCGGGAATCTTTTGAAGCCAAGATGAACCACCGACATGCTCAGGAACTGCGTCGAGACTTCGCCACCGGTGGTGTGCATGGCGTGGTGCAGATATTGCCACTTCCGCGCTTGGCTGAGTATACTCTGAATGAGGTACTGCCCGATGAAGTTCCCCTAGTAGTTCCTCATGAAGTTCCACAATATCATTAAGGTTGCGGTTGATGGAGGCTCTAAGACTCAGCGACAGACTCGGGATAGAGGCCAAAAGGGTGACATAGACCTGAGCAAAATCTATATCAGTAAAACGAAATTATATTGAGGAAGAGTCACTTGCATTCATGAGAAACTTGATATCAGCTAGATAGCTCTCTTCGGTCGTGATTATCTCCTCGAGTATTCTGCGGCGATGCAGCAGACGATTTGTCACAGCCTGATCTATAACAGGGCCACTTGCCATGTATGAACTATCTTCGGAAAGACGACCGACATTTGAAGCTTTGCTACTGTGATCGGTTCTCTGATGGCGAGATGAGACACCGGTTCTTCTCGAATGTGGAGCGACGCTAAAGCTTGCAAGACTAATACTAGCACTCTTGACAGCCGTGACGAATCCAAGCGAGGAGCCCGAGGAAGATTTCTTATGACCAGATCGTCTCCGTACACTTGGAGTTTCGAAAAGCTCATGTTCCAACGCCGAACCGGTCATATCACAGCTGACTGTCTTTCGTCTATCCGTGGCTCTCCTTTGCAGGCTTTTCATCCATTTGTTGAACGGACGTTCTCCATCCACCGGCAAAGAATCAGGGTCTTCCAAGGAAAACCTTTGAAACTTAATTGGTTCTGGAGGTTGCGTATCGTCAACAGTGAAAGACAGCCCCATAGCAGCTATGTTATCCAACGTATTCCAGCCCGCACCTTTATCGCTTCCACTGGACCCTTCGATTTTGGATTGAAGGTTGACTTCATCGAAAAGGTCTTCTTGAAATGCATTTCCAACGGTAGCTTTCTGGCTTGAGGGAGGAGGAATCGGGGTTGCCCAGCTGGTCTTTCGAGAAATATGGGTGGATGATCGGCGCGAGCATGTTGGTGTAGACAATCCCAATGTAGTTGTAGTTGTAGCATTAAACCCAGCATCGGGCAAATCCATAATGTGGGAGCAAGGATCCAAAAATGTAAATACAAAATTGCTCCGGTGGTCCAAGAAAGGTCAGGTCTTTGATAGAATAGACCAAGTTACAATGAAACAGAAAAATGGAATGCGATTGACCAAGATTGTGAAGCTCAAGGAAGAAAGAGAGAAAACCTTGGGAAGTGGCATCACTTGTGAGATGATGCAACATGCAGAAGTGGCAAGTGCGAACTCTGCATCACTGAAGAAAAGCGTTCCTGCCGAAGAACGGCATGCCATACATGCATACTACTTGCTCAATTTCATTGAGGCTCGCTCTGAAGTCCTGAAGTTTGCCTCCCAGAGAGACTTACAGTTGTCAGAGAAATACACATTTTGAGATCCCCGGCTCACTTCGAACTTTTGACGCTGTAAGACTTTGTGAAAATTGAAGTCAAGGGGCCATTATGAAGAATGCCGCCCTTACCAAACGAGATGTGATTTATATGTTATCATTCTCAGACTTGGATTGGCCCTTTGGACCTGTTAATTATCATGAAGATCTCTCGAGACTAGAACAGAAAGCTTCGACTGAGACGAGGCCAAATCCATTCATCTCGGACCAAGCGATTTGGCCTTCGAAATAAACTCATTGTCCCATGTTCTGGAAGTCTTCAACAAGTCAGGTAGTTGAGCTGGAAGTACGATGATGACTTCGAATAATAAATATTCTGAGATTACTTTTGAGTTCGAGGTAAATTCATCATTCAGATTCAAGTTAGGTAATTTTGAAGTGTGATAACAGCTTCGGATGATGAATGTCGCGAGATACTTTGGTGACATTGTGATCGAGTTGCCACCTCGATAAATATCTGGCCAGTACCTGATCGCAGTAGACGAATTCGCTCACCTTCGAACCAACAAGATCACATAACCGGAAGAACCGCTTAGTCATCCAGAATTTACCCCGCCAAATCAACGCGGCCGCGTCCCCTTCGCAGCCTGGGAACAAGGCTGAACAAAAGCAAGCTGAAGCTATCTTCATGCTTTGTCGTCAACCCAAGATATGGGCTTACCGTCAAAAATGGAAGAAAATTTACATGCCCCGACGATTCCTTCGGGACCTACATCTGGCCATGCCACAAATGGAACTCACACGAGCAACTTGACTTTGGCACAGCTCCAAGCAAAGAAAGACAACCTCGAGGCCGAGATCAGAGCGTTGGGAGGAGTATTGAACTCTGTATGTGCATTTTACGGAATAATGCGTGGTCTGCGCTGACAGTAGTAGCATGGCGTGGATATGAACACTAGACTTCTCACTCCAGATGGCTTCCCACGAGCGGACTTGGATGTAGCACAGAGTATTCTCCCTTCACCCAAGGAAACACTGGCAGCCACTGACAGCTTGACAGTTCGCACAACACGAGCACGAATTATATATCTCAAAAACGACCACAAGGCTCTCATGAGCGTCATCGAGAAACATATCCACGAACACTTCGCGCGGCTGGCAGAAGATGGACCTGAGGACGAGTCCACAATCAACGAACGCACTTCAACAACGGAATTCCAAACATGGTCACAGCCACAAATCTTGACCCCTCCATTTGCCAAAGTTAATAGCGTTGTAGCTGCTAGTCCGGCAGAGTCTGCGGGTTTGAAAGCTTCAGATCAAATAAGGGTATTTGGATATGTCAATAACGCAAACCACGACGAACTCAAAAGAGTTGCTGAGTGTGTGCAGGGCAACGAAGGGGTAAGCCATATGCGCATGACCGACTCGTGAGTCTTATGCTAATGATCGTAGCGGGAGGTTCTTGTCAAGGTCTCCAGAGCTATCAGTGGCAGTTCGAGGAAACAGGAGCTGACTCTGACGCTTACACCTCGTCGAGACTGGGGTGGTCGGGGACTTCTTGGGTGCCATATTCTTCCTCTGTGATCGAATTGGGCCGTGGAGCCAGGAGCAAGCCAAGCGTGAAGATGTAGTGGAGCGGAGGTATTTGAAGGCGTTGGTTTTCAAGACACGATGCTATGGTATTAAAAGGATAGATAGCGCGTGCCAATGGAGTCGATCGCTTGCAGTAACCACTATTGAGCCGTGACCTATGGCTTGGGATATTGAATTCTAGAATTCCTTGCCATCAAAGACATTATTCCGTGTTATGAGAACGTCTGATACGAACGGTACACAACATGTGATATTCGATTGTTTCCTTCAGGTGGGGTGGCTGAAGCTTGAAAATCGGTTCAGAATCCCAGGCATAAACGTTTGCCATAGTCACGTGAGTCGCTTAGCTGAGGTTTTTTCGAACAGGCCCGCCTCTGGTCCGTCAAAACAGCGCTCGCAACTTCTGGATAGACCAAATCGTTCTCCACCACGTCCACAAACCGAAACATCATAAGAAGGTTCGCCGTCCCAATATACCATCCCAACTCGCAGAACCTTGAACCTTACTTCCTCTGCCAACTGCCACCATTCCACCTGCTAATATCCATCGCAGCCTGCAGAGCTCCGATCAACTATTTACCTCACCTCAAACTTTACAATAATACCAACAACCATGACTGAAACTGCTACTGCCGTCCCTACCTTCAAGCTTGTGCTTGTCGGTGATGGAGGAACTGGAAAGGTAAGCCTTATCGAATGGTTGGATACGCTGCTGTGGGCCGTGTTGGGCGAGGAGCGCGCAAGACCGCGCTGCCTACATTCCAACATCGGCGATGCATCGAGGCCCAGCCCTAGTGCTAACATTTATATAGACCACCTTCGTCAAGCGTCATTTGACCGGAGAGTTCGAGAAGAAGTACATCGCGACCCTAGGTGTAGAAGTTCACCCTCTCGGCTTTAGCACAGTATGCGCTCTACCCCTCCAAAAGCTTGTTGAGCACGGCTAATGAGTTGGGTTAGAATTTGGGCAACATCCAGTTCGACGTCTGGGACACTGCGGGACAAGAGAAGTTCGGAGGTCTTCGTGATGGATACTACATCAACGGCCAATGCGGTATTATCATGTTCGACGTTACCTCAAGAATCACCTACAAGAACGTTCCCAACTGGCACCGTAAGTAACAGGCATCAGAGAAGGCTCAGGTGAATATCTACTAATCATTTTCCCCAGGTGACTTGGTCCGTGTCTGCGAGAATATTCCCATCGTCCTAACCGGCAACAAGGTCGATGTCAAGGAGCGAAAGGTCAAGGCCAAGACGATCACCTTCCACCGAAAGAAGAACCTCCAATACTACGATATCTCCGCCAAGTCCAACTATAACTTCGAGAAGCCCTTCCTCTGGTTGGCACGAAAGCTTGTCGGCAACACCACTCTGGTACATCTCTCCTACATGCTCTTGACGAACATTCACTGACCTTCTTACAGGAATTCGTTGCTGCCCCCGCCCTCGCCCCACCTACCGCAACTGTCGATGCTGAGTTGCTCGCCCAATACCAGCAGGAAATGAACGAAGCTGCCCAGATGCCCCTTCCAGATGAAGATGATGCCGATTTGTAGACATCTCAAAGCCATCTTTCAGATCAAAGGTAACAGCGATCACTTCTTAGCAGCATCTTAGAAAGTTCATTCCGGCGATATTTGCATTTTTTTTTCGTCCCATCGATACAGATAGAGGCAGATGAAACATAGCCCCTCTTTATTTTCTGGGCATGGATATCTCACAGAAGCAGCGGGCATGTTGAGAGGGAGGATCGACGGATGGACTGGGTGCGACCTTCACGAGCAACGAAGTAAAACGTTTGGGGTAGCGATGACTTCAGAGAATGCTGGTTAGCAGCTTATGTAGCTAGACTTAAAAGCCTACAGTCCTTTTGATTTGGGCAATACAGCAAAGGCCCGGAAATAGCGTCGTGATGTACAGAGTGCGCTTTGTAGATGATAAGTTTTCCCGATGCCTCTTCCAGCATATTTGCATATTTCCAGGTTCCATAGCAAGTCCGCTTCAATGTAACACATTCGATGGTTGTCTGATCATTCTTGCTTGCTATTGGATAGACGCCGTCTGCTCCAGGACGACCAGCGCTAACGATCGATGTTCCCAGATCTGCCGGAAGCGGCACTAACTAACTAACTAACTAACCCCTCTTGGAAGGAGGTCAACAGCGCTTTTATTACCCCGCATCGTCATCAACTTCCCACACTTTAGCGACCTGCAATCTCTTCGAACAGCATTGAACATCGACATGGCCCGACAACATATGATCTTCAGGCTTTTCGAACGTGCGGCTAAACGAGCTTTGTCATCGTAACTTACATGTTCTCATCTAGCTCCAAGTGCACGTAGCGTAGGTACATTCTATGCTGCTGCTTGCGAGGAAACTTGAGTGAGCGAGCTATTTCTCTATTAATTTCAGTCGTCCTTCCTTAGTCCATCGTTTGCCTAGACGTTTTCGTAACTGTAACTAGCACAAAGGAGGCTCTCTATCAACCAAGCTTTACCGCCAAGTTGCATTGGCTACCTACAATACCCCTACCTACCTACCTACCTACCTACGCTTGGAGGGCTAGGGAGCTACAGACGTCTACCTTGTCACCGCTTGCTGTGCCGACCTTCCACATTCTCTCTATCCTACCTACCTACTGTACCTACCTTATCGTTCTTGCAGACTAAAAACGCATGGGCTCGCTGTCTTCGGTTCGTTGTAGTTCTTTTTTAGTCCCGTATCCCGTTGCTATCCTAGGACAGATTCGTCATTCGATCGACAATGAGGCATCCTCTAAGTCGAGGTGCCCCTGGCATTTCTTTTGAGATCACCAGACTAGATATATTCAAGAGCTCTACGGACAGAAGCTGCTGGTTGAGGTTCCCGCAAGCGCAGCAGAATAGCACATGTCAGAGCTAGAGCTATATAAACCCAGAGCCTTCCATTCCACCCTCCTTATTCCGCGAGCTTCCATATCCTGTTTCTGTTCCTGTAGCTTGTCCTCTCTGCACCTCCAGCATGATTCTTTCTCTCGTTACTTCATTGGCAGTACTTGCAACTGTTAATGGCGCACGAAATACTCGGCCCAATCTCCAAGCTAGGTCACTCGACAATCACAAATTCCCAAGACAACTTCCCGCAAATGCTACAGGATTGAAATCTATCACTACTCCTCAAAATATCACCATAAGATACAAGGAGCCTGGGAAGGAGGGTGTTTGCGAAACGACGCCCGGCGTCAACTCGTATTCCGGCTATATTGATCTTGATGTGTGTAAAATATGTGACGATAATGACAACTTCAACGTTGGCTGATCGTTCCATAGGAAAACTCACATACGTTCTTCTGGTTCTTCGAAGCAAGGAACAATCCTAAAGAGGCTCCAATAACCTTATGGTTGAACGGTGGCCCTGGTTCAGACGCTCTAATCGGTCTGTTCGAAGGTTTGAACTAAATAGATAGTAGTAAAGCACGAACGCTGACTTCATCAAGAACTTGGCCCTTGCAATATTACAGCGAATCTCACCACTCAAGTCAATCCATATTCATTCTCCGAGGTTTCCAACATGTTGTTCCTTTCACAGCCACTGGGCGTTGGGTTTTCTTATGGGAGTGAGGGAGAAGGCAGCTTCGACAATGGTAATTTTCCTACAGGTACAGAACAGCCACCGAACTGACAGTCTGTTTTTAGGTATCTTTCAGAACAGTTCCGTCAATGGAGTGAAGGGCCGATATCCTGTCATCAATGCATCGGCTCTCGATACGACCGACCTTTCAGCTGTTGCGGCATGGCACGTTTTGCAAGGATTTATGGGTAGCCTTCCTCAGTTAGACCCCAACATTATGTCGAGGGAGTTCAATCTTTGGACTGAGAGCTATGGTGGACATTATGGACCAGGTAGGGTAGCCAGGATCAGAGTCAAGACATCGACTAATTTCAATCTAGCTTTCTTCAACTACTTCTACGAACAGAACCAAATGATCTCCAACGGCTCTAGTCAGGGAATCCAGCTTAATTTCAACACCCTCGGTATTATTAATGGAATCATTGATGAGGAGGTTCAGGCTCCGCAGTTAGTTTCATTATTCACTCGTCCAATATACTGACATTGCTAACTTGATCAAAATAGCTATCCTGAGTTCGCAGTTAATAGTAAGATCGATAGAAGAGAATCACTAGCGTCTTACTGACCTGATGTACAGATACTTATGGAATCAAAGCAGTAAACGATACTGGTTAGATTTTTATTGTTGCTGTTTTTATTCCGAATTTCCAGCTAACATTACCAGTCTACAATTACCAGAAATTTGCCTTGTAAGATTCATAGGCAATCCAGTGAAAGACACCGTTCTGACCAAGCTCCAGAAATATGGCTTCCGGCTGTCTAGATCAGATTCGCAGCTGCCGATCGACCAACCTGACTAGTCTCTCCGATAGAGCAATTTGTACCGCGGCCGGGAACATGTGCAGAGACAACGTCGAAGGGCCCTATTACGCCTACTCAGGTAGGGGAGTCTATGACATTCGACATTCCGCAGATGATCCGACACCACCTGGCCTCTACGTTAATTACCTCAACCAGGACTCGGTGAGAAATGCTCTGGGGGTCAATCTCAATTACTCCGCATCCAACTCTGAGGTGTACTTCGCGTTCCAGCAGACTGGAGACTTTGTGTACCCGAGCTTCATGGAGGATCTTGAGATGCTCTTGAACAACTCTGTCAGAGTTTCGATGATATATGGAGACGCGGATTATATCTGCAATTGTGAGTCACTTTAGCGAGATCTGTATAGAATGTTGCTAAATGAGTGGCAGGGTTTGGAGGACAAGCAGCATCCCTTGCTGTCAACTATACACATAAGGCAGAGTTCGCAGCTGCCGGTTATACTCCTTTTATGGTTGATGGAACAGAATATGGTGAAGTCAGGCAGCGTGGCAACTTCTCTTTTACCCGTGTCTATGAAGTACGTTGCACTCTCCATATGCATTCTCTCAAATTGTATTTGAGTTGACACCTTGAAGGCCGGCCACGAAGTGCCATACTACCAGCCAATCGCAAGTCTCGAGCTGTTCAGACGAACTCTTCTAGGCCTCGATCTTGCAAGTGGAAATTTGAGAATCTTTGGGAATTATTCGACATCAGGAACTGCCAATTCGACTCACACGGAATCATTCGTGGCATTGCCATCAACTTCCAGCACAGTGATTGCAACGGCAACAATGAGCTCTACCGCTGTAGCAGTGACAACTGCAGCACCGTAGGCCATTTAATGGCAAGAGAAACGGGGAGAATTGGTAGAAACTTTGACCAAATTTAGAGAATTTGGAGAACACCATACGAATAATATGAATCAGCTTGAAATCAAATAGATCGATGCAGAGCTTTGGATATCTTGAGATTCGTAGCAGATGTCTACTTGCTTGGAGGCTCAAAATGTGAGCTGAAAAAAGATCTGCATTTTCAAAAGCACTTAGTGAAAGCGCAACCCTGTCAAGTGCATACCTCGGGCGATTTGATTCCAACTTCTCGTGAGAAACTTCTGGTAAAGTGTATTATATTATACTCGTTGAGAACTCGGAGATTGGTGTAACTTGTAGCCAATAAAGTCAATTTTGACTTATGAATTTTGTTGCTCTGTTTATATCGCTCTGTTGATAAATCAGACGTGATATTGACTTAGTTCCAGAAGTGGATTGGGGTGGTCGGAATTTCTTCGGCCTTGACACGCCTCGCGACTTTGGCAACGCGACTATCCACTCTTCAATACCACGAACCTTTTTGTCTATTACCAGCATTTATTGGCTTTCCACGAGCCAATTTTTACCCAACCTCTTTCTCGAAAACATTCACTACAAGTATAAAACATTACATCTATTGGTATGTTATGAATATCAACCAAAATGAGTGACGCGACCCTACCTCCACCCCGCCGACTCTCCTCAGCTGCCCCGCCCAGGATAGAACGCAGTCAATCGGATTCTACCTCTGGAGAAGGAGAGTTTGAGACGTGTTTGGAGCAATCGGCTGGATATACTGTTAAGGGAGAGAGGTTGGAAGAATCCGAGGGAAGGTCAGACAACAAACAGAAGAGAAAGAGGACCAGGTACGTCGTGAACATCGTGATTAGACACTCATTCCCGTTCTTCCCTTTTTGGAAAGCAGATACTGTGGTAATACGCGGTACTTCCAACACAGCTACTGACGAAATTTTTCATAGTCCAGCAGACCAGGCCATCCTCGAGGCCGAATACAAACAGAATCCTAAACCAAATAAGGCAGCACGCGCGGACATAGTTGAGAAGGTATTCTTGAACGAGAAAGAGGTGCAGGTAAGCTCCCATATTTTAGACGCTGTTCTGAGTTACCAGCGCGTTGTATATGAGCATAGCGACTAACCCACTTTCCAGATATGGTTTCAGAACAGAAGACAGATAAATAGACGCAAATCACGTCCACTACTGCCACACGAAATCGCTGCTTTTGGTTTGGGAGGTATGGCTACACTTTCTTCTGATCCTCCGTCAATGGGAGGTTACAGTAGCAGTCCGAGTATGGAAGATATGGAAGCGAACTCGCAGGCAGAGGTTATTGCGATTCAGCATGAGTCTGACAGGACCCAGGCCGAGGTTCCCGAAATGTTGCAGTCAATGCCAGGGCAAATTCCTGTGGAAGCAGAAAAGAAAACCGAGGTCGAAATTGAGCCATTTGTGGAGGAGACCGTTTCAACGTTACCACCACCACTCCTTCGTCGAGGTTCCTCCGCAATTTCCCTTCCCGAGTCAAGCTCCATGCCCAGACCAGACACGGCTATCAAGTCATTCTCGTCGACCTCTGGATACCTTTCGAACCGCTGGAACCCTTACAATAGCTCATTCTCTAGCCCTTCATCATCTCATGCCCCTGCCTTTACCACGCCAGTTATGTAAGTCTATCACTCACCCACAGCCAAGTTCATATTCTGACAGTTCTAAAAGTTTCAAAGCACCGCAGCCAAACTCGTGCCCCGAACGGATTGATGAAACAGTCTCCTCCGTTTCATCTAACGTGCGACTGTCGATGTCCCTGGACGGTAAGGCAGAACTCATATCAACAACTCCATCGCCACCACGTCGATTCAGCGCTCGCCCCACTTCATCCTCATCTTCTATGCTTCCACACAGAAGGATGGGTCTTCAAAGAAGTCAAAGTGCTATCACTTTCGGTCCTCGCCCCACAACGGCTCATTCTGGATCGTCTCTAATGCCGCGCCTGCCTACTGGCCGGTCAAGAGATGCGCGTACTTGGGAGACCTGCTGCGATGGAGAGGTCCGAGATGAACTTACTAAGCTAGCTGAGAACGAGTCTCACGGTTCTGCCGTGGCAGCCATCAGTCTCATTCGTTCCAGTAGTAAAACCGCTTTAAAGGTCAACTCAAACAAACGAAATGCACCAGCTTTAAAGCACGATCCTGTCAAGCAAGGCAAGAAACAAAAGCTCGGAAGAGCGATGTCAAGTCTCGCTAGACTCCAAAACACGAGCAAACCCTCTTCTAAAGAATCTCAAGACCCATCTGGGTACACTAAGGACGGTCTTCTGAGGTCGCCTTCTGGAGACTCTGACAAGGAGAACTGGCTTCCTCGCGAGGGCGGAGGAAATCCTCGCCGCAGACCATTGCCAGCTGGTCGATCAAACACGCAACCTCAGCCTCGAGCTATTCTCAGTGAAAATAATAATATCACAAGCCATGCCGATTTCGGTGGAAACAGGAACCGAAAGCGGAAACCAAAAGTCGAGCATGCAATTTTTGAAGACTCGGAAAACAGTGCAGAAGCAGGGGAAGAAGTCGAGAAGTTCATGCGTGGCGAAGTCAGTCCAAGCAAAAAGGGTGACCTTGATTGCATCCAGGGACTGCTTTCTCTCAGTCAGGGTAATTGGCGGTAGTGCTAATTGTGGTCTGGAGTAGAGGTTGCGTGTGAGGAGTTACATAGCAGGATTTGTTGATTTCTGAGCCTTTGTTCATGGCGTTAGATTAATGCAACGGCATTGGATAGGAGTTTCTGGAGGTGATGGTTCCATGTCCATACTTGAACTTCGTTCTGTATACCTCGGATACCAAGATTTGCAAATGCTGAATTACGTTTACCAATGTTCTTCAGTACAAGGTGATTGGAAGTATTATCCTTCCAGCTTTCATGCAGGTATACGCATCTCCTACTCAACTACCAGCAAAGGGCTTTGAATGCAGACGACAGATTACTAGTTACAAGCCGAAGGCAGTGCCCGAAGACCCCGGAACACAGCGGGCGGAGATGCCAAGATCAATGCTAAATTCAAAACATATGCCTAATCTATAAACTCTGCCACTAGCGTATCACCACGCATTAAACCCTCTCCCCGCCGAATTGTATTCTCTCCAAAAACTTCAACACTCCAGCCGCAACAACCTCCGGACTTTCGAACATGGGTGCATGTCCAGCTCCTGGTACAGGGATGATCTCTGAGTCCGTAAAGTTGGAGGCCACCCATTCGGCTTCCTTCAGTGGCTCGCTCCAGTCAGGATCCTTCTCACCCATCACCACTAACACGGGAGCTTTTGCCTTTCCCAAATGAGGTGTCACGACATTGTGATTCACGCCTACAACCGTGGCATGGAAAGCCGCCCACCTCCCAGGACGCTGAAGAAGTGCCGTCGAACTCGCCGCCCTGTCCTTCGCCGTATCTCCAAGACCAGGCCACAATGTTTCAGCGTAAGCTTTCCACACAAACGGTCCCCAGGGCCACCATAGAGCGATACGCAGGATGTAAAGCATGAGCGCACTTCCACCATTTCGAAGGAATGGACCGAGCAGAATCAGTCCTGCGACAGATTCGGGATTTTTGGCTGCTGCAATGGCACCTGCTCCAGCTGAACACGAAGCACCGGCAAGAATTGCTGATCCCCCACCAAGAGCACCGATGATGGCCACATAATCGTCGGCTATAGCTTCATCGCCATAGTTGTTAAAACCAAGAGTACTCTCGCCATGGCCGCGAAGATCGACTCGAGCAACCCGATATCCCGCTGCAACTAATTTGGCTGAAAGAGGACCAAAGGCGTCACGAGTATCTCCCATGCCTGGAGAACAAACGATCAGAGGGGCGTCGCTTTGGCCATCGACTTCTACGGCGAGGCTGCCACCATCAATGGGTACTTGAATGACAGGCATTGTGCTATAGTGTAGTGACTTTGAGGTACTTGAATTGAGGGGCAAACGCGTCTTCTGTTGTGGATGTCCTGATTGTGTAGGAAGAGAAGAGATGGCGCCTCTTTGAACGTAGATTCAGCAGGTGAGAGTAGTCCAGGTGATTGTCACAGATGGAGTTGAAGTAGACTGGATGTGCAGCATACCATTATTATGTACATACCAAAAGGCCCCATGCTGGATGGACTGGCCGCAGTCAAACATTGAATTTGACCATGCTGCCTGCCCACCATTCCTCGCCCAGGCACACGAAATTGCGGAAATGGTGCTTGAACGGTCTAACCATTGTGCCGCAATAGCGATGGCTTGTCACACGCGGTGTTTCTCCAGTGTGAAGTTATAAACGCCCCGGTTAAAATCGTAACGAGCCGCATAGGGTTTAGCTTTATTCATGTAAACAACTCCGCCGTGATGCAACCTAAGCGGGTCTCCACTCTTTTTCATCGCTGTATGAGCCGCAAAAGGTTTAGCGCTAAATTTGTCACTTTTGTGGCGTCTGTACCACGATTGCAGACTGCATGTTGAGCCAATGCCCGAATGTCCACAAATCAACACGGCGCATCTCATATGATCCAGCTCGGCATTGCTGTCCGTTGAACCCTGTACATCTGATACACATCGAATCGTAATATCATGGTCAACGTTGGTGGCCGGTCTAAAGGGTGTACGACATGCCGAAAAAGGCGTATCAAATGCGGTAGGGCTCTGTATCTCGTATTCTTGGTACAGCATACAATGGAAGGCTTCTAGAAGAACCTTGGCCAGAAGAACTAACGGTCTTCAAGATGAGGAACAACCGACATGTCAGCGGTGCCGGAGAAGTGGCCTTGAATGCCCTGGGCCAAGGACAACAGCCACGTTCATTGTGGGCAAAGTTATCAAATCTCGACGGAGCTCCAAAGAAAGCGAGAAAGACTCAGATAGAAGCTCAGATAGAGGCTCAGAAACAGATCTGTCGCCCTGTCTGAGCGATGTTCCTCGAAAATTATTGCTCAGCAGTAACGACTTTGAGATATACCTCTGCTATGCCTTGAAGCACTTACGACGTGGTGACCCGATTGAGTTGACGACCAGAACTATCACGTCGACTGAGATGGTAATAGCTCCAACAGTGGTCACCATCGATCGGGGTAGGATTTCAAAAGGAGCTGTCTTGAGCTTTGCGGCTATCTTCTTCGGGACCCAGCATCGCCAGGCTGAGATCACCCGCACGGGATTTGCCATGTATGGTAAGGTTCTGCAACGACTCAACGAATCATTATCAGATACAGCACACAATACCAATGATGATCTGATTAATGGAGTCGTTACGCTTAGTATTCTAGAACTTTTCGCCACTACAGGCGCAGGAAATTACTTGAAGCACATGGCTGGTCTCGAACGACTATTTGCCCTTCGAGACCCCAGCTTGCCAGTTTCGTACGAATCAGCGAAGATGTATAGAAGTGTACAACAGATGATTCTCTTTGCGGCACTCCGTTCTAAGAAGGCGTCTATCCTAGCACAACCTCAATGGAAGAAGCGGTTAAGGGAGCATATCGTCTCGCCAGTTGAGGAGCAAAAGCAGGAACTTTTCGAAGTTTTAGCAGATTGTACTGTGATTTTGTCTGCCCACGAGCAAATAGTGGGAAATTTTGACATGACCACTGAGATTAACGCTTATAAGCTGGTAAAACTCAAGCAACATGCGCTAAATCTGCTGTCCCAGCTTTCGACATGGAAGAAAGAATGGGATAGTGATATCGAACAAAAGGTCACTGAGCTGCCTTTCCCTCCCGACCAGCTGGACCCCGAGGTCATGCTGTTGCCATTTACCACGAAACTAGACTACTCTAGCGAGTCCATCGCAATTGCAATGGGACTGTACAATATCAGCCTGATTCACGTCCTCCAACTTCTCGCCCTTCTTACCTCCCCAGCCGCACATCTAATTTGCGATTCAACAAATCGACCGCAAACACCTCCTCATCCCACAAACGACGCGCATTTCCTCCACGATCTACCGCAGTTCCCAAACCTCTGGTCTCACCCTCCTACTGCTGATCAATCCCCGCCTAATCCCTACCTTGCTGCTCAAGTCGCTCCAATTCTGAATATAGCCCGCAGTGTCTCCTACAACCTAAACACTCCCCATAGGACCTGTTCAGCAACCTTTCATTGGGCTGCTGCGACGCTATGGATCAAAGTCGGCGGTGATGATTCTGTAGTCGGACGCTATGTTTGGAGGCAGTTGCTTGAGAAGAAGCCTATGCTTTTAGAGACTTTGAGGACTTTAGCTGCCTAGTGGTAGTCAATATCGTAAAGAAACTGGAAGGCGTTTGGCAGAAAAATAGACTGGTGTTTGTATGTTTGAGATATATGCGTTTGAGGTCTACTTTTACATATGTGGGAGCACCTTGTCGATTCGGTGATAGATTGTGGTCTAGAAATATGACTAGTCTTCGAATTTTAAATGCTAGTTTTAATAGGGCATTTCTCTGTAACATATTGTGCAGTTTCTTGCTTGCTACGATGTATGTTAAGTGCTCCATGATGTCAGCTATTCGAGGCAAAGTCTTAATTTCCTCTCTATCCAGACACGGCCCTTTCCAAATAATCACTTAACGTGCTGTAGTAAAGCAGAACACCACCGTGTTTACATTAATTCCGCTGCCGCAGTCAGGCGAAACTCGAAATAGATTGTATGCGAAATCAAACAACACAATTCGCTAAAGCCTCCTTCACAATATCGGCCCCAATCGAGTCACTTTACTTCATACATGCATATTACCTACCCCATGCACGCGTCACCTCTCCTCAAATCTATCCGAATAGGATATATGCGGTATTGTCAATATATCCGTATTGTCAATATATCCAAACGACGTCTTCCCGCCTTATCTCCCTCTTCAGCCTTGAAGTGAGTGGTCTTATCTTATCATGCTCCAACACGTGGGATAAGCTGCATGCATCCTTGTTGCTTCTCGAAAAAGACACACTTCCGTAAGATGTAATAACTATTCTAGTATTCCATTCCATGCAGCTGTGCCTTTCTCGGCTTGGGCTGTAAGATCAGAAATGTTGGCTTGTACTACGTACTATATTTATCTGCAGCTCGTCCAGACCCAGAAATGCTACTGCTGTACCTTTGTAAGCGCTGTACCAAAATATCGATGCCAGGAAATGGTGGTCGCGAGATAGATTTCATCTTGGTAGATAGAAGTGCTAATTCAATTTCGTGACTGTAAATGTTTCCATGAGTCATGCTCCTAGGTGTGTAACATTACTTTCGTAAAATTGACTTTAATAATTGATCAAGGTTCTGAAGTCAATTCATGACTTTAATCATTTCGCATCGCGGAGTGCCGTAAATCAGCTTCTTACTGTTGTCTTGACACGGATCGATAGCCAGAGTTGAAGCTTTCTAGGCTACACATTGGAAACAACGGCTGAGCATTTACCTTTAACGCTTCCCTCGACTTTCGCAGCAAAGTATCTAAGGACATTTTCCAGTCAAACAAATGAGTCGCTTAGCTGAACTCAATCAAGGGACTATTGGCGAAAGAAACCAAAACCTCCCTGGACTCTTCATAGGCCGACCACTACTGTAAAGCCACTAAACTTCCAATCTATAGCGTAGTTCCCGCTCAGCTCCCCCTGTCGAAGGCCTAGTCCATTCCATTCAGGCTTTTAGCCCGTTTCTCATCGCGCCCCGAGCGGAAGCTTGAATACCAAAACAAACTCTGTACCCATCTACGACCGAGTGCGCATCTCGAAGCCTCGGCGGTCTTCGCACGGTTCAAGATCTAAAGATACCCCAATCAATATCCGCTCTCCTCGTCTTCATTCCGTCTTGTACTACACCAAGCATTACCCGAAGTCGCAGCTATGCTGTCCTGCGCAGCACCGTCTCAACGCGTCTTCCTCAGCATTCTCCTCCTTTTCAGCAGTACACCCACCCTCACAAATGCACAAAGCGCCAGCCAAACAATCACCTCCGGAACCTCTATAAACGCAAAGATTTTCCCAGGGGACAAGAACTACGCCTACGCGGGCTGCTACGCGGAAACAACACAGAATAATGGTACTAATAATCTGCGCGCGCTGACTGCTGGGAAAACCGAGAGTCTGGAGACTATGACTGTGCAGACATGCTTAGACTATTGTAAGAAGGATAACTACGAGTTCGCTGGATTGGAGTATACGAAGTATGTTGACCTGGCTTTTCTACCCGCTTTAAGTCATCTATTTTCCACTTGGTGGGGGCATCAGAGTCGCGAGTGCGCATGTCTCACTAGGAAGCTTGGAAAAGCAAATAAATGCTTGCTGACGCACTGCCATAGGGAATGCTGGTGTGCACACTCCCTCTCCTCAGCTGCCCAGAAACTCGACGACGGTGCCTGCGATCTGGCCTGTACAGGCAACACGACGCAGGTATGCGGTGGAGCACTGAAATTAAGTGTGTATACGGCCACGAAAGCGTCGAAGAAAGGCGCCGCTGGGAAGGTCGGGCAGGTGGCCCCTGTAGGCAGTATTCTTGCTTTGGGGATTGCGATGGGCTTCTTGTTGTGCTTGGCATGAGTATGAAGGGAGGGTTTTGAATGATGGTCGAGAAGGAGATGGGAGGGTAATCTATAATTGCATGAGGATGGGGAATGGTGTATATATTTCTATTGGTTATGCTGGTTGGATACAGCTTGCCACGTTGGCTGGACCCGATACATATTATACACGACCAGAGGAGCTTGCTTGTTATATATGGGCGATGGGCAAGCAATGGTAGTTGCGGCGTTTTGAGTATTGGTACTCGTGGCTTTTGCTTAGGGCGGTTAGAAATATTTCAGTTTACACGACAATGTCGAGATCATAGAGACTGCATTGCTTTTTCGGTTTAGACATAGGACAAGGAGATGGCAAGCAAAGCGAGACTTGTTTCGGTCTGGTCCGTTTGCTTTGGCATGAATAGATAAAACATATGTAGATGAGAGTAGCTACTAATGCTATAATTCTAACTTCCCGAGTCCGCGTTCCTTGACTGCTACTTGCACTTTTTCCTTAATACCATGATACGCCTCACTCCATACCTTCGTACCTTCATTATCTCCATCAGATTCATCAATAAGCCATCCAAGCCATTTCACCACTCCAACAACTTTACTCATATCTCTTTCGTCGAGTATGACCCTCCGCAAATACCTCTCCATAGCAGCTACATCATCTGGATGCGGCCCGTCGTCTGCAAATTCTCTATACCAAGCGCTAAGAGTATCTCTCAGTTGAGGCAATGTACTCAATTCTGCTGTCGTGAATGTAGGTCTTGGCTCTCGTGGCGGGAGGCGGATCTTGCGTTGAGCGAGAGGAAGTGGATCAGGAGGTCGGCGCTTTTTCAAGGCAGCTGTAGTCATTAAGCCGCCTTTCTTAGCGAGTCGCTTGCGTCTATATTCGTTCATGACTTCCTGGCGCATATCTTCTGGTAAGGCGGCGAGGAAATCGGGGTCAAGAGTATCGTCGGACTTATATCCTTCCAGCTCGCCTCCTGTGTCTCGAGAGCTGGTTCCCTTGTTTGCAACGAAATTGGCTTGTGTAAGATTCGAGTGCGGATCTGGTTTGATTTTGGCACGAGCACCTGGTGGACGTCCTCGGCCTCTTTTCTTGGTTGGGGTTGTCCTTTTGGGGGGGATGATGTGAAGTCCTTTGCGAGGGGATTGTGGTAAGAGGCCTTGTTGGCCGGGAATTACATGGCTTGCGTATGTTGCAAGTACCTCTGCTTTCATATCGTCCGGCAATGCCTCGAAGACTTCTGGGTCTAGCTGAGAGGGTAAAGGTAGAGGCTCTTCTGGCGCGAGACTATTAGATCTTGAATTCACGATGAATGGAGATTGAGCTCTTGAAGCAGGCTTGCTTTTGCTTTGTGCCATGAGCTTGGATCTGATATCTTGTGGAAGTGCGGCCAGTACCTGAGGGTCGATCTGACTAGGAATGATGAATTGGGTACCCATGACATTCAAGACTTTCTTTGCGCTTTGGTCAGCAGCATTGGCTCTGGCAATAGCAGCTGCAGGGTGCACAGAATGTGTGTCTCTTGTTTTCTCCGGACTCTCGATATCATCAGTCATGTCCTTGTCGAAGAGCAATCGAGAGGTAAATGACCTAGATTTAGTAGGGGTCACTGCTTCATCGATGGGTTCTATGGGGAACTTGGCTGCTGACATGATGCGGCTCAGAGGCGTCTTTTTGGGCTTAGTCGGCGTTTGAGGGTCATCAATAGGATCTTCAGTAACTTGCTTTGCCAGCTTCGGTGGTGGTGGTGCAGCTCCCCAGTTGATCCTTCTCTGACTACCATCTGGCATGCTGGCAGTAGAAGCTTTCAATAGTTCTAGCTTGGTCATTTGGACACCAAGACCTCTAAGTTCACCTGGCGAGAAACCATAACTTCGCAAGACAGAAACAGCTTCTCGTCCGAGAACTTCAGCATTGTTCGTTGCAACTCCCAGAATGATGCTCTTGTTGAAAGTGTCACACTTCCCGTGACCCAGATTCTTTGGTGGATCTAATGGAGCATCGGCAGACTTCCTCATGATCTTGATCGTCAATTGTCTTCCCTTGACTCCCTGATCAATAAGACGGCGATGAAGCTCCGTACACAGGTTTTGCACAAACTCTTCCGCTTCAGGTTGCGAGATGAACCTGATACCCCAGTTGACCTCGGCAGAAACCGACTTTCGAACAACTTGCTCTCCAACTTCGGCACGATCGATACCTCGAGAATAGTCCCATATCTTCTCCCCTGTCTTGGGGCCAAGAACAGTCACAAGGCGATCTTTGGTCAATTGTCTCACGTCCTTTACCAGCTTCACTCCTATCTCTTCGAGCTTTCCTCCAATGCTAGACGCTACGCCGGGAAGGTCTTGGAGAGTGAGCTCGCCGATGAAATCCAAAACATCCTCAGGCTTGATCTGATGTTGGCCAGCTGGTTTAGCTTTACGAAGCGCTACTTTGGCAAGGAGGATATTGGCTCCGATACCTACTGACACAGCACATCCTGTCTTTTCTTTGATCTGCCTTCGAAGGCCATCTGCAACCATATCGGCCTTTGCTTGCTCTTTTGAGATACAATATTCATCGTGACCAAGACCATCGACACCGCCTGCAGGCAAACATATACTTGAAATGTCAACCAAGGCTTCATCCACACTGACGCTTTGAACAATGCCTCCGATATCCAAGATGGCGTCGTAAAAACCTCTACTGGCTTCCTCGTAGGCTGGAAAGTCATATGGCAGTACTTTGATATTTGGGCATAGTACCAATGCATTTTTCATCCACATCCCATTCTTTACCCCAAAGCTCCTGGCAGGATAGTTGCAACTCGCAATTTCACTTCCAGCACCACTTCCATGAGCAACAACAGTAGGTTTTTCGACAAACTCCGGGGCACTCTTGAGAGACACCGCGCAGAAGAAGCTGTCAAAGTCCACATGCATAACATATCTTCTGGCCCCAGGCTTCCTCTTCACTGGGACTCTTTGAGAAGCTGTTTTTTCAGATGCCATCTGCTGGAAGCGAGCTTTCAAGTCGGCTTTCCAGGTTGATAAATGATGAAGACGAGATTCGGAGTAGTATTGCTTAAGGAATTCCGGATTTGCAGTTGTAGACTTTCTGATATGAGGATCAGCCAACAAAATTGCATTGTGCTCTTCCGCTGTTATGAGTTTGGTTTTCTTCGAAGGCGAAGGGCTCTCGATTTCATGTTGTCGTTTCAATGGGCTGGAAACGCCCACAGTTTTAGAAGGGGTTGTCGATGCTAGAGCGTCGAATTCCGGAAGCGGATCTTTACTTATTTCTTCCAGCTTGGGCGTCTGCTGCTCTTTTAGACTAAGCAGATGCTCCTGTTTGAGTGGACTGGCTTTTCGAACTGCATCTCCGGTTGTAGCATTGATCAGAGCGTCCTCTAGCGAAGATGAGACTTCAAAGTCGCCCGAAGACTGCGAATCCTCTGAAGCCTTCTTCATGGCTACTCCTGTGACCTTTTGTTCCAACGATTGATGCTGAGGCGCCAAGTCTCCCATGAAGACACCCGTTCCATTGAATACGACACTCTGCGTACTTGGGAACTGGGCACCATCCTCATCATCAATGTCATCGACGACCGATTGAACCTGGCTAGTGTACCAGCTCGTGCTCGTCTGATCTCGATACCCACGTTGCTGCGTCTTCGTCTGGCTGACCATCTTTCCATCATTGAATCCCAGAAGCCGCTGCCCTACGCCCCCATCAACAACTCTGTATGCATCCCAGGGCAATAGCTTCCCTGCAGCAACACTGTCGACAATCCATGCTGGCTTGACAATACGATACTTCCGGAATTCAATAACCTTTTTGGGTGTCAAACTTGCGGCAATGATATGCGTAACCGTCGTCTTGCCATCTAGATACTGCATGAAGCCCCCTCCATGAGCAACAATCAGACGATGGAGATCATTGAGTGAAGGCTGCGTATACCCATTCACGTGAGCCACGATGCCACGAAAGATCTTAGGTTTGTCCGTAGATTCCGAACGCAGCTCCGCATCGAGATTCTGCAGCTTAATCTTCTTGCGACGGAAGTAATCTGTGAAGCCGCCAAATTCCGAGCCTTTGTACTCTTCACCATCCTCGTCTTCAAAGGTGTGTGCTTCGATCCGTTTGCGAACCGACTCGGAATTTTTGTCCAAGCGGCTACCCATATTGTAGATCGTCCAAGATTTGGACTTCGACGGGAATAGAGACTATCTGAGAATCATCTTCTTGTGATGACGAGGGGCAGTTCTCGCAATATCGAGAGCTTCCTTGCCTGACAGAAACGTGAAGTCGCGTCGAGTGGCGCGTGGTCATGTGCGGTCGGGATGCTCGGCTTATCTCCGGTGGTGTTAGGTACAATTCAATTCATATACCTTTCCTTGAGACCATATGAGCGCAACTTCTACGCGCATAACATACATATCTGGCAGGTAATTCTCGGTTGGAAGCTGTAATAAGGCTATTTTTACAGCCTTCGGGGCCGTGAGACCTACTTGGGAGGCGGCTGATGACCGGGTCTTAGTGCCATCTCGTCATCGATTCTAGTCTTGTTACAGGACACCGGTAATTGAAAAGTTCATTTTTCTATCCTTTTCGATCTAAATCTCAACTGCAAATTCTCCTCTCCGAACATTCCTCTTTATCGGTCTCCTAAATCCTTGATATACATGCCATGATAAAGAACAATAATGTCTCATGATTATTCTAACGAGAGAGCGCCATTACTTTCAAACGGCAGTGCTTCTTCTCATGACAGTGAGGATAGACAGGAAGGTCCATCCTCAAACATGATACTTACACGTATGCTAATATTTTCATCCAGCTTCTCGAGTTCAGCGAAAAGGATGAGTCAAATCCAAGGAACTGGTCAAAATGGAAAAAACTTGCCAACATTGCCGTCATCGCTTCCATGTCCAGTACGCCACCTCATTCTCACATCGATTCTTTCACTAAGTAGCCATAGTTCTCAGCCCACTTGCAAGTTCCATGTTCGCACCTGGTATCGAGCAGATAGCAAAGTCTCTGAACTCTACCACGGATGGTGTGATAGGATGTCAAACCGGTTTCGTGGTCATGCTCGGTATTGGACCATTGCTACTCGCGCCACTGTCTGAGACGTTCGGCAGGAAACCGCTGTATCTGGTTTGCTTTACTATCTTCACATTGTTGCAGATACCTACGGCTCTGGCGAAATCTCTGCCGGTTCTCATTACACTGAGGACGATTGCTGGCTTTTTTGGAAGTAAGTTCGAAATCTCTTGTGTTAAGCAGACTTGAAATTGACTTGCATGCGGGCATTGGTATCGCCAACGGTGGTGGTACGATAAGTGATATGTACGTCCCCAGCGAGCGTGCAGGTATCTTCGGATGGTATCTCTTAGGACCCCTTTTAGGACCAACGATTGGTCCCCTCATTGGAGCCGTAATCCTCGAGAATCTACCATGGCCATGGCTCTTTTGGATCTTGCTGATAATCTGCTCGGCGGCTGTCATATCCGCCTTCTTCTTCCTCCGCGAGACCTACGTCCCAGCAATCCTCTCACAAAGAAAGAAAGAGCTTGAAGCAGAAGACTCAACACGCTACTACTACGAGGACGAAGACATGCGTCCCCTCCGCACAAAGCTATTGCAGTCCGTCAAACGACCTCTATTAATCCTCTTCACGCAGCCGATCGTCATAACGATGGCCATGTACCAAGCTCTCCTCTTTGCCATCACATACAGCATGTACACGCAATTCCAGTCCATCTACGGCGGTATCTACGGCTTCTCCACATTACAAGTAGGGCTCTCCTACCTCGGACCCGGCCTAGGTTTCCTACTCGCTGTTTGGATCTTTGTCCCCCGCATTGGCACGATCTACAACTCGCTCACGAAGAAGAACAACAACACGCCCAAGCCCGAATTCCGACTTCCACTCGCCAACATCGGCTCCGTTTTGATCCCCGCATCGCTCTTCACGTTTGCCTGGACCACGGAATATAAAGTCCATTTCATGGTTCCTATCACGGCTACCTTCTTCTACGGGATGGGACAGGTGGCGATCTTTAATTCGGTGCAGAATTACTACATCGATGCGTTTGAGAAATATGCCGCGAGCGCTATAGCAGCAGGGAGTCTGTTCAGAAGTGTGGTTGGTGGCGTGGTGCCTGTCTTTACCGGGGGAATCTTGGACAAGGTTGGTCTGGGATGGGGGTTTAGTATCTTTGGCTTCATCAGCATTTTACTGGCACCTAGCCCGATTCTGTTTTATCGGTATGGAGAGACCTTGAGAGAGAAGTTTAGAATTGAATTAGATTAGGCGGGTGCGGGGTTTGGAATATGACCGGGTAGAGTGGATGGTAGATGTGAGTAGACAAGAAGGAGAATGGCATCTAGAGAGTGCTTTGCCAAACATGCATACGATGCTAGCGATGTTAGAACACTTGACCCCTAATCACGAATCATCGCGCGAGTTACGAATGTGTCATGGGGATGAATCTCCCTTTACAGCATGTAGGGTAAGCACAGCAATGGAGATAAGCAAATATCATTCCCCTTCGCTTCGCTACTGAATTTCGCGACTTTCAAATCGTTTCAAGAAGCCTGGACACATGCGCTTGGAACGACGATTCATATCTTCCGAGTATCTGCATCTTGCAGTCTTCTTACCTATTCCTGAATCATTGATTGACACTAGGAATTGGGAACCAGAACCAATTGTACAAGACAACAGCCCGAACAAATGTGAGGTAGTGCTACAGCGTCGACCACGAGCGTTGTTGGCTGTTGGGTAGCAGCCTTATCTGCTCTCCGCCTGAGCTGAATAGTGCCGTTATTTGTACGTAAGAAAGGGTTCTGCTGTATCCAGTCACATTTTCATCCGACAAAGAATATGACTGGTCACATTTACTGCGGTCTGCAGCCGTCCATGCTCACAGCTGCTGCAGGCTTACTACATTTCACACGGTGAACCGCCTGCTGCATACACATACAGACCTCTTCGATCATCCCCACTGTGTGCTCCTTCGAGCTATCAAGAATCAGCGTTTAGTATGATAAAGCTCGATGATTGGAAGAATGCTGTGCTCGGTCGTTAGCTAGCCGTGTGTTTCCCCAGGCCGGAGCTGACCTCCTCTTAATGAAGGCCAATCGAATACCTCCTATACCGCCGCGCATGTGAGAAGTTGCAGGATATGAAAGAGAGAAAACCATATATTTGAACCAGGGGACGCGTCCTACCTCTTCGGAGCTATAGTTTGCAACATCCACTTTGAGAATGTATGAGTTTCTCCAGAAAAGTCCCATCTGTGGAACGTGATGTGGAGACTCGATTGAATATGCTTATCTTTGGTCTGCTGCTGACCGAGATTCTGTGGACCGAGCCGCACGGGTTACAAGTAAGTATGAGGGTACAGTAAAACACGAGGGTAAAATCGAAAAACAAAGGCAGCCAGAGTGTCTCTTCTCCATAGAAAAAGAGGCACGGTCGCACCCAAGGCGGCATAAGGATGACGTTGTTAGATCGATATGATGGAGCTTTGCTGCGGGATCGGATCCTGTCAGCTGGCTGAACCCTGACCGAAACGTCGAAAACAGAGTCTCAGATGAGGCGATCGCTTCACCGCTTGTACTTGTAAGATGCGCGTCCAGTAAGTAAAACAACGCTCATCCTTCATAGGTACCAACCATAAGCTATCGTCGCAAAATGAGCTTCTGACCGATTTGGCGGGTGGCGGCGGGGTTGAACCGCTGTGTGTTTGTTTGGAGATGTCAAGCTTTGAACAACTTTTGCTTGTTCTTCTTGTATGCGGAGGTTTTGCTAGGTATGACAACTCGTTTGGAGAACTGTTTGCTTTTGAACCTGCATCCGGGTAGGGTAATCTCTGGTAGAACCCAGTACCAGATTCTGTGGTGCCTTACTTATATCCAGAATTGAGTTGGGTTGGCAGATTCGATGTCCGAGTCCTGACGAAATCCGCCGAGCGGGATCATGAGCAGTCGACCGACGGGGTTGATCGTCAGGTAGATCTTTACTGTACTGTCTTCTTGACTAGGTGCGTGCCCCTCCCTGTATTGATAGGAATCAATTCTTCCCGTAGTCTGTAACGTTCAAAGTTTAGCAAGTGGGGAAAGTTGGGAACATTCGCGAGGGGACTATTTCCACAACAGGCACCATTACAGATAATTCTCCTTCTCCTTCTCAGGCTGCCGGGACCAAAAGGCTGTATGTAATACAAAGTAAACTGCATTCGTTCTGTCTGGTTTAATCAAGCGATTTCTCATAGGCCGGCATTCCGACTCGGCGACTCGGAAGAGTTGAGGGATCCTGGCTGACGGGCTTCCTCATGGATCATGGTCATCTTCGGCAGGGAACAAATAGGTTTGCTGTTGACGGCGGCCACCTTGGTCATGATGCTTGAGGGACGGGCGTGACTACCAAGTACATGTAAAAGTACCAAGTACTCGTACGTAGTGGCTTCTTCCCCACTCGCCAGGTCGGCGTCAGAGATTGGTTATCAGAGTCTCGTGGGTGGTATGAAGCAAAGAAGTAAAGAGGAGTGCTGATCTTTCAACGGCCGACTTGCTTCTAACAAGTACAGTCAGTACCTTACCTTCCCTACTCTACCGTCCTTACCTTTAAAAGGTCAGAAAGCGGCGGAGGCGGAGGCGGAGGCGACAACGGGAGAATGGCAGGAGCTGATCAGGCTTGATCTCTTGGCTATGAAGTATGATACTGCAATCCGTATAGGACTGACTGCCTGCAACGCCGGCGGATGATGTCAGGAGCCAAGGGGGCCATCAAAGGGATGGGCGTGAGCAGGGACTACGATTCGATGAGACTGAAGTAAGTCTACGAAGTATATTATGAGGTGTTGCTTTATCAATGATGGTAGGTTTCGTACCTAAGGTATCTAGATACCTACCTACCTTGGTAATCTACAGTACCAGTAGATTGTGAGAAGTGAAGCCACACTCCGCCGCGAGAGTCTCATTTTCATGATAGCGGACAGGTCCAGTATATTGATGAAGAGCGGAAAAACTCCATTAAGTAAGAAGCCACATACGGTAAGTACCTAAGCATAAGCATCTGGAAATGCATGTATGGACGGACATCCATGATCCATCAGCTCTTAGCCATCAGGAAGTGCAGTATGGTCACATGGCGCCGCTGCATCAAGACGCCTCGTAAAACTCTAATGGCATCTGGGATGCTCCCGTTTGCTCGGAACATAAAACCTTCAGCGGCGTCATTTTAATGAATTTTGCCGACTCGCGCGCGATTGCTTGGGGTGAGAGAAACACCACAGCAATCGGGGCAACGGTGGCCCAGCTGATTCTTTCATGGACTTGAAGGAATTGTTGGTGTATTCGGGAGCTATAGTATACTTGTAGTACGACCAGATGCCTAGAGTACCTAACTACGAGTATGTAGTGGAACATACCCAGCGACTGTAGGTAGCTCTATAGTAGTAGGGGACGAGTAATCTACCTTCCCACTTACAAAGTCAACAGCTCGGCAGCCTCCGAGCTTCTCGAATGCGACCACGGTGCTCGAAATCCAAAGCATCTGTACGAAAGCAATAAACATCCTCGCTTCGCCCGCAGTCCGGCAGTAGGTACTTTCGTATAAGTATACGTACATAGGTACTCGAGTACTCGTAGGTCGGTAGGTATCGCCAGGTCTTGAAGTATAAAGGAAGGTTGTACAAGTATTCTAAATCACCAAACTTTCTTTAGTCAACGGAAATTGCAGCCCAAGCCAGCTAGGTAGTTTGTGCAGAACCCCTAAATTGCGAGCAAACAATATCACCCCCTCTTTTGTCGCTACACCTTCTACTCCAAGCCGAATATGAGTGAGTGATGGTGCCACTAACAGACCAAACATCTAGGTAGGTACCTTAAACTAGGTATGTATTAGTAGCACGTTACTCGTACCATTGTTCGAATGCCTTACCCACCCTCCCGGAGCCATTCTCGGGCACGCACGAGTCCGCAGGTAGGTAAAGTCGGAAAGTAGTTATTACTTCGAAGTAGTAAGAATATCGATTTCCATCTGCTGAATCATTTCGTCAAGTCCACGTCCCAGGTTTCTTGTTGGGATTGTGTACAGTGCGAAAGGACCTGAAGTAGATACTCTTGGCCCTATAAGCCAGTGTTTTAACTGGACTGAATGGCTCCCACGGCTTCACACTAACCACTCCCTCCAACGCCACTCCACGCCACGCACGCATCAACCCTCGACTTCAGGGTCCATCTACCCTGTAATAGGAACTACTACTTGTAGTAAGTAGTCTGGTAGGTACTGAGTATACTCGAGTAGGTACCTAAGGTATGTACATAATTTACATTCCAGGTCCCTGTCCTGCACGCACTAAGGTAGGCAAGGTAGGTAGGCACTAGGTACTTTACGGCACACGCAGTCGGCGAACTCGCCTGCCACCGGCTTGCCCTCTCCCCTCTCCACTTTGCTAAGATGACTCCACTCGACCTACAGAGTATTGCACTTCACTTCATTTCACTTCTTCACACCCCCAACCTTCCCTCACCATCTACAACATCGCAATCGAACTGCTTAACTTGAACCCTCATCCTCCACTCGGCCTATTGATTTTAGTGCAGATATTCGATGTGACGACCCTGCATATCCAGGTACATCTCAGAAGACCAGCATCAGAGCCTCTTTCTTGGTTTCGAGGGACACAGACAGCATACTTCCACCCTCCCACCTTGCTTCACCCAAGAACACACCCCATATTGAAGGGTTACGATATCTACATTGCAGGGCCAAATTCATTTCTCTTGGCAGCACTGCAACGCCTTTGCTTCTCAAGTCTCGAAGCCATCAAACGTTTTCTATCTACTTGCCAGGAAATAACTGCATCTGTTACACAACACATCCAAGGCACACTGACCCCTCTTCACAACTCACACAAATGGCCTCTCCGACCCACCAAACAGTAATGTCACCAACCTCCTCGTCCAGCTCGTCTGTCCTTGAAGAAGGTGGAGACGGTACGCACCCGCACCCACAGCCAACAGACACCACACCTAAGAGACCTCGTCTACACTCGAGGAAGTCGAGCGGTACGATCATCGTGCCAAGAGAGCACCCCAGGGTCGAGCTGAAAGAAGGGGATGAAGTCTTCGACGAAGATGATGCGAGGGCAATGAGTCCGAGGAGAAGTAGTCAGGATCTCGAGAAGATGAGTGAGGATGCGAAAGTGCAACTGGATGAGTACGTTCGCCCAGATCTCTGCAGGCGTTATTTAATCCAAGGAAACGCCACATGTCGACCTCCATCAAGCTAAGCTAATATCCAACCCAACAGGCACGCCAAAATCCTCCAAAAGTCCCTCCTCGAAATCTTTAACCGCATCGAAGCCGTAAAGGAAGAGCACGACAAGCTCGACAGCAACAATAAGTTCCTCCAGAAGTACATCGGTGACTTGATGTCAACGTCCAAGATCACAGCCACCGGCGCTGCTGGCGGAAGGAAGAAGTAGAGTGTATTGCATGATGTCAATTATACGATTGATCGATTGAACGAATAAGTACCACTCCGCGCTGCTGGAACGTCACGATTACCGTACCCCAACCCTACACGAGACCGACTATTACGGCGGATGGCTCTCAAGATGCCAATGGTGGTGAGAATGTGAGGACATGAAACACAAAAAATAATATGTACAAAAAAACTTTTCAAGACACCACAGCGACAAAGACATCGAGAATTAGGAAAGTCGCTGGGTGTGTCGGCAGGATGGATACATTCCGAGAGTCAGCAAAGGCATTGCGTTGGCGTATCATTCTTTATTATGATTTCACGATGGGGGATTCTCAAAGGTCCTGGGGTTCCATCGTCATTTGGGATCTTTTCACAAAGGCATACAGCGTCGGCGTCTTTTACACCAATTTCTTACCATACCCGCTCGATGCATGCAGCCGAGAATCAAAACACGGAGGTGGGACGGCAATCAATGGGCACGCCCGTTATCAGAGGATATCACAGCTGTCAGTGAAGGGTTGTACAATAAACATTTAATGATAGCACTCTATGATCATGAATCCTCTCCTTCGAGGCGAAGAGCAACCGTGTCGGTCTGACTAAATCCTGTTCCTCTGTAACGAAAACTTCTGATAAACAGGCTCATTTACTGAACGCCTGTTGAATGATGCTCTTGGAAAAGTGGAAGCAATAAGTTAAACGTTTTCGATCCCACCTAGGACGACTCTTTCATTCTCTCTGCCATCAGTTCTGGCGCTGGCTTGAGAGGCTTTCCTGAGAGATGGTGAAGACCTTGGCTCATCCTCCTCGTCAATCACCTTAGCTGCTGCTGGAGTTACAACTCGTTGCCGCTTGGTGCCACTGTTGTTGGTTGTCGTGAATGGCTGGCTGACTCGCCGAGGAGGGTTCTCGTTGTTAACAGCAGCTATGCCGGAATTCACTGCCTGGCGAGCTGGCGAGGTTGATGACTGGCTTGTCTTGCGAATGGGTTCCTCTCTGCTTGCAGTGTTGGATTCTGCTCCACTAAGTAAATTGATTGCATTTGTGTATGGTATGCTGACTTTCCGTGTAGCATTTTCATTGCCGGCGGGATTGATGTTGACAGTCACTAGCGGCGAATCCTGGATGTTTTCCTTTCTGCTCTTGATGTTGTTGTTGTTGGAGCCTGATGATTTCAAAAAACCAAAAGGTTTGGGCAATGTTGGCTCTTCTGCTTTGACTGGAAAGGGAGACAGTTTAGTTGAGAATCCCTCTAGCAAAAGCCTCAAGACTTACCAGGGCCGTCGATGGACATCTTGGAAGAAGCCCTGCGCGATGCCGCGCTAAGGCTCGCCATGTTACTAACAAGGCCGTTGTCTGGTGTGTTTGCTGGCGCAGCTGGGGGCATCAGCGCCTCGCAAAGTGTTTCGTATGCCCCGGGCGTCTGAATCGATTCGAACTGACGACCAGTTTTCTCAGCCTGCACAACCTGCATGTGATCCGAGACGTGGCGACTGGTATTAGAACGGGTATTAGTGCTTGAATAATCTGGCATTGAGGTGTCTGTCGAAGACGCATGTCGCCAATCGCTGAATGCTGGGTTATTGGAGTGGTCGGTGACAAATGGATCGAAATTAGGCTGTCGAGGTAAGAGGGATGGTGGTGGCATTGAACCAATGCCCGAGATGGGCCAGCTAGATTTAAGTGATTGTCCATGTCTAGGGGAGTGACTATGAGCGTCGAATTCGTCGGAGCCTGGGTGAGGGGAGAAATGCTGCGCGAGGTATGGTCCGACAAGGGCTACTTGACGCCACATTGCAGCATTTGGCCAGGCAATGGAAGAGGACTCGAGAACATCTGATTGAGGGGGCAGTCGTCAGACAGATATTTCTGAAATTTGGGCAGATTACTTACCGAGTGGTGCATGTTGGAAGGAGAATGAAACGATATTTTTGATACGCTCGAAGGCATAATTCGGTTGCTCACGAGAGAAGCCTTCTGAGATGACAACTTTGATCCTGCCTAGATCGTCGCCTGGGTTCCAATAGCTCTGAGATAGCAATTCTCTATGGAAGGCAGGAAATTTCATCTTTTCAAACTCGCCATGCTTGTCAAGATCTGTGAACATTAGCGAGGATATAAAAGAGGACATTCGAGACCAGACGTACCAACACTGAGATCGATAATGGTTGGCCATGGTCCACTTTGATTGAAACATTTAGAACTTCATCGTCAGTACATGTAAGTTCATCATGGATCCTAGTGTTACCCAGTAAGTCTGCCATCAATAAATAACCGGGCTTCAAACATGACAACATCGGAAGGTTTCTTTAAGGTCTGCCCATAACGGCTGACATCCGGATTTTGCCAGCAATGGATGGAGACACGAAAGGGGCTTCCAGCAGGTAGGCCTGGGATAAATGACGTGACAGTTGGGAGTAAAAGAGGATTCAGTTGCATGTTGTGTAACTCTGGTTGAGGACTCATCAGTGAAAAGAAGTCGTGATAGAGCAAATCAACAAACCTGGATCTTGTATGACCTGACAACTGGTTTTGAACTCTTGCAGTGGGACCTTGAATTGATCTGCGAACAGGAGGACATCCCAATTCTGGTAGCGCATCTTTGAAGGAATGCAAAGCTCGAGATATCGGTGGTAAGCAAGTAACGCTTCTGAGGTTGTAGCAAAACTGAATGGCACTCACAGTTCAGTAGAAGAGGAAGAAGAAGTGAGGGAGGAGTAGCATTTGCAAATTAAAACCGGCACTCTATGGAAGTCACGTTGCAGTTGCTATTGGGGAAGGAGGCAATCTGGGAGGGAAGGCGCATCTGCTCCAATCTTGAGTATCAGTTTTCGAAGGACCCTCATTTACAGCAACTACGGAGAATTGCGTCTGCTCTACCTATCTTGTGCGTGGCGGAGACACTTATTGCACTTAAATCGCAGCGAATGTGATGGGATTTTGCAAGTTTACATGACTGCGAAACAGCTACTTGGAAATTCCAGCTGGACACACAAAAAGACTGAACCAACTTTACACATCGCCGGCACGACACTGAACTTCGGGAAGACTTACCTAGTCTCTGTCACAACGTACTGCTTCCAGTTTGCGATCAAATAAAACCTTAACCGCAATGTTGAGTGTAAAGTTTCAGGAACGAAATTTGATAATAGAAGAAATCCATCTCCAGCGAAGCAAGAACCAGTTTACCTTAGTAAATTCATCAAATAGATATGTGAACTTTTTTTTGGAGGAACCACCTGGCGTGATGTCTCATACTTCGGTTCCAGTGTCGCGAAGATCTTATAAGACATCACCAAACTGAGCCCCGAAATTAAAACAAATCCTTGTTGACATGCTAGATTACAACCCCAAATAATGAGTTCATTCGCCTGAGACGAGATTATCCAGCCTCGACGCTGACCATAACTTTGAGAATTAAAGTGACCAGCCGAAACGCAATATTCCAGGACTGAAGCCGTTGCTGAAACGGGCAACAGGAACTTGTTAAAAATTGAAGCATTACTAGTGGTTCGTCAGACTTGAGGACAATCACCGAGATCAATCTGAATGTTGGAGTTCATGATGGTGGTGGTCTTCACCAATGAAGTTCTTTGTAAACCTTATAATTCATATGTACAAGCTATCTACCTGCAATCATTCATCACCTGGAGCACGCGCCTGCGAAAGTCAGTAGGTGATCGTATAATTTCTCTGATCGAAACATACCCTGAGAGCATCTGGACCTCCCAGTTCCCGCTCAAGACCCCCTTCGAACTCTCTGGGTGCTGACTGCTTATCCGGATACGTCATTCCAACCACAGTGCAGAGCCCAAGGACTACGGCAACGAAACATCCAATCTGGAACAAGCCCTTGCCTGGCGTAGTATGTGTGTACTCTTCTGGCGAAAACATGCCTAGGATGTCATTGTCCTCATGAACCGGTTCCCCATAGTTTCGACGTTCCTGCTTGTCCCACCAGTCTGCATGCGGATCACGAAATTGTCTTTTGATGGGCGGTGGATTTATATATCCTCCATTCTATCGGGAGTCAGCAATGTCCAGGAAAGCATTCCGGATTGCCAGGTAAGCATACCATTCCAGGATCTTCAGCTTCAGTCTGCATTTGCAACATTAGCTCAAGCCATCGTTGTCTGGGAACATGTATACCACCCACCAATTTAGGATATATCGGCTCAAGCTGCTGGACCAACCCTCGTTGTTGATTGATGGCTGTTCGTCGAACGACGGGAAAGGCATTTCGCAGCGGACGTGCTGCCGCAATTCGCCTGGTGAGCATCTATGGGTATGTCAGTAAGACATTAGAGCTACTCGCAATTGTTGTCACCTCGGACCTTGGTATTGATGGCCACAACTGGATTCTTGTCTGTTATATTCTCCGTTGTCAACGTCGAGCTTACATGGAGGTTGCGTTACACGCAAGCCAGATCGCGCTAGTATTTCGCTTACCTCACTTATCGGTCCCCGTATTGATCGTTCCCTCCGGACCGTGGCGATCCAAATTTCTGCGATCATCCCAAATCCTACATGTTTGCTCTTTATCTTCAACACAAGCCACGTTTGTGTTCTGGACATGCTCAAATTCTACACTTGGAATCTGATGTAGACTGCGCGTCTTCCGAAGTAAATACTATCACCACAGATGCCATATTCATGAAGTTCACGGTAGTGCCTTGCCCCCTCTTCTAAAAAGTCATGACACAGACCGCGTCGCCTGCGCCAGAGGAACAAAATGCACATGGTATGCGCAACATCACTACACGCGACATTCACGGAAATACTAATGATTCAAACTAGTAGATATCCCCACGAATGGCGATGCTCCTCCGCAACTAAATAGCGAACATGACGAGACTCGAAGTGATGCGGAACCACCGAGCAAGAGGCGTCGAGTCACAGAGACCACTCCCAACTCCAAACAGAGGTCCAAGGATAAGCCTATATCTCCACCATGGAAACCGATAAAGGCGGAAGGACCCTCGTCGTTCACAATTGACGGACAGAGGAAATCTGGCAGAACGAACCATATACCCCTCGAATTGCAACCACCATCCGACAAGAGGCAGACCCGAGGCGCGGTGCAGAAGGAAAACTCGAAAGGCACCCATGGAATTGCGAATGGGCATACCCTATCATTCCAGGCACGAGATGTACCCCCTTCGTCAGTCAATGGAACAAAGAGACCTAGCTCCGCCAGCACACCTTCGTCTCAACATCCTCCAAAGTCCCCGGCTAAACCTCCTCCCCCCAAAAGATCTCATCAGCGCAAGTCCATCCCCAGCGTGCCTAGCGAACAAATCATAACCCCTAAACGCTCACATAAGAAGAAGTCACTGCTACCGCAGGAGCCGCAATCTGCGCCAGCTGCGCCAGTAACAGCTCGTACGACTAAAGGTCGCCGGTCAGGTCGGGCTGTTGAAAATTCTAACGAGGTAGGGACACCTCTGCCACAACCCACCAAAGATGACGAACCTCTGCTTCCTAGTCCGAAGAACATTCTCTCACGAATTAGATTTCGAGTCAAGTCTGCAACGCTTCCATTAACACATCCTGGACTCGTTTTAGCGCGGCCCAGACAATACAATACTCTCAAGGAGTACTTCGACCACGGGACGGATATTCGCATCGAGGATGGTGGGCTCTTTGTTGCAGACGAACCATCTGAGTATAGTCAGGACCAAATTGCTAGGGATTCGGAAGTCATACTGCGGGCAGAAGAGGCCGTAAAACCTGGCGGTATATTGAGTGAGGAGAGATGCTCAGCCTACCAACCAGAGGCCACCGATCAGCTTCCTCGGCAGTATTCTCACTTAGACCATACGATCAGAGCAGCCTTGGAGTTCAGGAGACTAATGTTAATCGAGCAAAAGAAACACCGGGCCGTGGCAAAGCGTTTTGCGGATGCATGTGTTGCCGAATGGCACCGAAGACAACCAAAGACCCTGGCTGAAATCGAGGCTGAGAATGAAGAGGCTCAAAAGGTCCGGTATAAAAAGCTAGTAACGAAAACTCTTGATATCATGTTTGAAAGTGTCAAGGTGGAAGTGAATCGGAGGCGGTTGCTCGAGTGGGATGCCCAGGAACAAGCTCGAGTGAGGAAAGCCCTCAGTCAGGCTGTGGACATATCAACGCAAAAGCTAGAGGCTCGAAGATCTCAGATAGATTCTGGCATGGCTACCGACGAAGAAGATAGCGCTGCTTCAGATATAACTGATAATGTCGATATTTCGCAAGATGGCCACGATGATGACCGGGAGAGCAACTTGTCAGAAACTGAGTCCGAACCCGATGAAGCACGTATAGAACCAGCAGATGACGAGCATCTGACCGTTGAGCAACTTCGAGAGAAATATGCTACTCTCCCTACTGTCGATCCCGAGCCCGTAGAGAAAGATATGGCTGATCCGACCGAAAATCAACCCTTTGAGTCGGGAGTAGGAGCGGAAATAAAATCGACAGCTCTGGAAGAGATTGTTGACGACAGTGATGAGTCAATCGACATGGATGATGATATGGGATCGAGTGACGAAGACCACGATAGTGACGAAGAAGACGAAGATGATGATGTTAGTGATGAAAAGGACGAGGAGATGGGCGAATCCTCGCTTCTCGGATTCCTTGCCCCTTCAGAGCTGAAGGCTGTAGAGCTTGGCACAATTGAGCATGGAGCAGATACCTCTGGTACGTCAGACGTGGCGGAGATGGCGGAGATGGCAGAAATTGATGCTGTCGATGGCGAAAGGGAGGTGTCGTTTGTGCCCGATGTCATTGAGGCGGCTCAATTCGCCGGTTCTGCTGCCGAAGACAATGCCGAATTCGACGCAATGGAAGTCATCAACCACCAAGAGGAGGTGGCTGGTGATGTCCAGCGACTCACGAGTTCGGCAAACCGTCCGAATTCTTTGAAAAATGTTTCGTCTGAACTTCTCGCTACGAGTCCAGATCGGAGTAGCCAGCCAACCCCAAGGACCACCGAAACACGTCCGTCTGATATTGATTCTGCATCGTCTGTCGAACTTCACCAAAGCCGTCAGATCACACCGCAGCCTGGCAACCAGCTGAAGACAAAGGTTCCATTTCTACTGAGGGGAACACTGCGAGAGTATCAACACTATGGGTTGGATTGGCTTGCAGGCTTATATGCGAACAATACCAATGGAATCCTCGCCGATGAAATGGGTTTAGGCAAGACAATTCAGACAATCGCTCTACTGGCTCATCTTGCTTGTGAGCATCAAGTGTGGGGCCCACACCTTGTCATCGTGCCGACGAGTGTAATGTTGAACTGGGAAATGGAATTCAAAAAGTGGTGTCCAGGTTTTAAGATCCTGACGTACTATGGATCGCAAGAAGAACGTAAAAGAAAACGTTTGGGATGGAAAACAGACGACGCTTGGAACGTTATCATCACCTCTTATCAGCTTGTCATCCAAGATCAACAGGTGTTTAAACGTCGCCGATGGCACTACATGATTCTCGATGAGGCTCACAATATCAAGAACTTCAACTCGCAGAGGTGGCAAGTTATGCTGAATTTTAATACCAGAGCACGGCTTCTTATCACTGGTACCCCTCTTCAGAACAATTTGACTGAGCTGTGGTCTCTGTTGTACTTTTTGATGCCATCCGATGGGACAGGACAGGGAGTTGGTGGATTTGCAGACTTGAAAGAGTTTCAAGATTGGTTCAAAAAGCCTTCAGAACAAATTCTTGAACATGGCCGTGAACAGATGGACGACGAGTCTAAAGGGATCATCACCAAACTCCACAGACTTTTGCGGCCTTATCTCCTCCGGAGACTGAAGGCAGACGTGGAAAAGCAGATGCCAGCAAAATATGAGCATGTAGAGTTTTGTCGCTTGTCTAAACGTCAGCGCGAGTTGTACGACGGATTCCTCAGTCGGGGAGATACACGAGATACGTTGGCCGGTGGTAATTACTTGTCGATAATCAATTGTTTGATGCAATTGAGGAAGGTCTGCAACCATCCCGACCTCTTTGTCGAGCGAGCAATCATGACCTCCTTTCCAATGGAGAGATCAGCCGTCGCAGATTTTGAGATTAAGGAACTACTCGTTCGAAGACGCCTGCTTCGTGAAGATCCTATGACTAAGGCTAGCCTGGAATTTCTCAACCTTGTTCCTACGAAGCTTGAACGTCTGTCTGGGAATATCACGACTCGGAGCGCCGCGTTGAGTGCTCAGCGTGTATTAATGGACATGCGTGAAGCTCAGCGCCTCCGGGCCCAGAATGCTTTGACGAGCCTTGATCCGTCGACTGCGAAATCCAATCTCACATATCTGGAAAGTGCATCGAGGTGGGGAAGATTCGAGGAACTCCAGCACTGCGTATATCTTAACGCTCTCAGGCGTCAACAGAAGCCAATATTCGGAACCCAGCTTCTTAATAGTCTCACGTTAGGTATCAACAACAGACCCTTGAAACCTCGTCCAACTCAACGAGCGCAAATGTTGACCTGGCTTGAAAACCGCTCACCGAGCCTGATGGCAATGATCCCAACCCTGGAGTCTAGGTCGCAAGATCTCAACACCACCATTCAGAAGTTTGCTTGTGTGACGCCTCCGGTCGTCGCAAGAGATATCAACTCCATGATCTTGTCCCCCAAAGGACTGAGCACTGTTCAGAGCTCACTCACCAGCGCGAAAGTCGATCCCTTCCATGATGCTCGCATGAGACTTTCCATACAATTTCCTGATAAACGGTTGCTTCAGTATGATTGTGGTAAACTTCAGACTCTGGCTAAATTACTCCGTAAACTGGAAGCCGGCGGTCATCGAGCTTTGATTTTTACCCAAATGACCAAAGTACTGGATATCCTGGAGCAGTTCCTCAACATTCACGGACACAAATACCTGCGTCTCGACGGTTCGACTAAGATTGAGCAGCGGCAAGTCCTCACAGATCGCTTCAACAATGACACTCGCATTCTTGCTTTTATATTGTCAACTCGGTCTGGAGGACTAGGCATCAATCTTACCGGAGCCGATACTGTCATCTTCTACGACCTCGATTGGAATCCAGCCATGGACAAACAATGTCAAGACAGATGTCATCGTATTGGACAGACTCGTGATGTTCATATTTATCGATTGGTGTCGGAGCATACCATTGAAGCCAACATTCTTCGCAAGGCAAGCCAAAAGCAAATGCTCGACGATGTCGTTATTCAAGAGGGTGACTTCACAACGGACTATTTCAACAAGATGTCGGTTCGCGACGTCCTAGGAGAGAAATCCGAGCTCCTCGATGGCGATGCTGCTGCCAATGCAGCCATGGATCGTCTGCTAGCAGGACCTAGCAATGATAGAGATGTGCAGAAGGTTCTTGCACAGGCTGAGGACCAAGAAGACGTTGCAGCAGCGAAAGTCGCTGAGCGTGAAATTGTCCAGACAGACGCTGCGGATTTCGACGAAAATGCAACTACTTCTGCGACACCAGCAGGAGTTGGAACTCCGCGAGAAGGTGACCCCGCATCAGGTGCGGCCGTAACTCCAGCTATAGACGAAGTGATAGAAGTAGATGAGGACGACAAGATCAATGCTTGGGGTGAGCGGATCCTCTCGACAGACGATTACTTGTTACGATTAGTTGCCGATCTGCTTAAGGACACTCCGTTGGAGCTCCCCAAAGATAAGAGCAGGAATAGACGAGGAAGGGACCACCGCTCGCATAGGGCGAGGTAATGGGCGCGGTTTATAGGTTTTGTATAAAAAGATTCTCCTGTTTCAGATTCAGTGTGTTTGAGTATGAATTAGAATCAGCAACGTGACAAGGATGGGTTTGGCGTTGGTACATGAGATGCATCACTGGGAGTTGTTGAAGCATGGTTTGTAACCCGAGATCTCGACTGGCTGGCTTTTGGAAGCAAAAGAAGTAATGTACAATATTCAAGTCGGAAAGAAGTAAATTGTGATGATCAAACACTTTTCGTCAGCTTTCTTGTTGTTTCCCCGAAGACTGTAAGGGCCGTATACATCTTATAGCTTTTATACATTACTAGCATCTTCCTGACTTCTCGGGAGATACATTTTTCTAGGCTCATCGGTACTGACAAGCACACTCTTGGGATTTGGCGTACTCGATTGAGGAGCATCCTCTCTCCAGTCACGCGGCTCACGCCAGCCTGATAACAGAACATATTACACAGCTAGATGTGTGGATGGTACGAATCCAGTCACCCCACTTGAGCCTGCTGACAACGCGACAGTAGCTCGAGAACACTAGGTGTTTTTATGAGCCAATCTAGATGGAGAAACATCGCGGGAACTTATTTTACTACCATTAAATTCCCAAATTACATAAACAGCATTTGTAAGTCACAGGTAGGACTTTGATATCTTGACCATTTACCATCGACCTGTGACTCTAAATGTGCTGATCTCCGGCTGATTTTCGCACTCTTTTGTCCTCCTTCCGAGGATCCCGCGAGCTTCTTCTCCATCTTTGGACTCGCCAAACACGTCATTTGATAGAGCGACGGAGGAATATTAATTTTTTTTAGGAGCCGTACTACCGGGAAGCCTTGGCTTTAGATCCCATGTGTGACAACCGTACAAATAGCATCTTGGGCCCCGGTCCGAAATCTCTGTCTTGCAGAGACGCTTGTATCATTGTTTTCGCAGAGCTAAAAACACGGCCAAGCTTAAGGTTGCTATCGCGAGTTACTACACGACAGGAACTGCTAAGTCGGGGGACTAGCATCGAACGAACGTCCGTTTGCATCACCGAAAAGCAGATCTTAGTTCTGACAACGATACTCTAGGCTCAACATGAATATCACTTACCCTCCAATTCCGATTGCGAGGGCCCCAATCTCCGTCGAGCAGCTAGGACATGAAATGACAAAGGGGACTGCTTTTCTGTTGATTCCAACAGAGCTCCTCTATTTCGCCATCTATTTCCATAACAAAGGCCTTCATAGGATATATGAATTTTTGACAATTTTGTCACTGGCGACATTTTGGCTCGCTGCATATGCTGCTCCGATTTCTTGTGGATCGGCCCGATGTTTGCAGCACTTTGCAGGTACATCGCAACGACTTGACTAGGCTTCGTGGCTTTTACTGATATGTTTTAGTTGCCATTGGCACGATGAAGCTGCTTGACATATGGGCGCGCCAAAATCCTCTTCCAATCTACTCCGGTAAAACGCTAGCAGACTGGAAGTTGGCTTTAATTATCCTCACTGAGCTTCGCTATGAATCCTTCACTCCAAACCACATCAGAGTCTCCAAGGACCATGAAGACTTCGATGAGCCCACGCAGTTGGGAATTCGCGTCGCTATCTTCGCTTTCTTACAAGCACTTCCACAGAACTTCTCAACCGTTCTAGCTTTTGAGGTTATGCTTGGTATCTACATTTTGTGGACAGGCATGCAGTTGCTACTTCGATATAAGAATAGCCCAGCTCTCTTCGGTCCGCTGTACAGGATCGACAGTTTGACAGGCTTTTGGTAAGTGCCGAGAAGCTTACTTGACAAAAGTCGGTTTGTCCTGATATCTAATAGGTCCGAATCATGGCACAATGCATTCGCTTCTCCCTGTACGTCACTGGCCAACGTGCCCCTCCGCCATGGCCTTCCTAAGTTTGGTGTCCCGGTTGTGATGGCACGATCGCTTGGCGTCCTGGGTGCTTTCAATTTGATGGCTATATTCCATATGTACGCTTTGTCACCAATTCTGGATCAACAAGGTCTGTTACGGATGGGGATGTTCTTCTTTTTGAATGGAGTCGCTACAGGTGAGTTGCTCGTTTCTGTATTGCTCATACTTTTAGAAGTAAGATACACTGATGCCTCTGATAGTTTCAGAAGCGGCAATATGGGGACACAAGAAACATTGGGTCAAAACTGTCCTTGCTTGGACATTTGAGATTATTATAGCAAGTGTGAGTTGAACTCGCTCTCTTGTTCCCAAAGTCATGCACAGCTAGCTTCTAAGAAATTAAATAGCTGTACTAAAGATGTGATAGTGGGCTGCGAGCGGACTAAACATTCCCAATGGTCTTTCACAAATTCGATGGATGGCTGTTTGTGAAGCGAGAACGTACTAAGACGAATCAAAACGCTTGAAAAAATTGTGTTTGGGATTAGCGCGCATATACCCATATATTTTCACTGTAACCATTTAGCTCATGTGAGAGTACTCTGAAGGCTCTTTTAAATGGTCTGAAGGGTTTATGCCCATGGTCAACATTCTTACGTAAACCCACATTAACCCGATATTTGTGACTTTCGTGGCTTAGCAGTAAAGAAGTGACAGCAAGTGATGAATGACTACTGCGTGAAAACAGGACACATAGTCACGCTAAGGGCAAGGATCTGTGAAACCCTCCAAAGGAAAACCGTCGGGGGTTTGAAGAGATACTGAGGTCTTGAAATTCTCGACTGGAAGGGAGACAGGTGAACGATAAAATATTATTATTGTTGTTATTGTTATTATCGTAGATGATACAAGCGAGCTCGGCAAGGGCAATACCGCCATTTCAGGTCGGAAGTGGCCGATATGGGTGAGTCTGTCTCGACATGAAGGAGTGACAAAGCGATTCACTACTTCAAATCATTAAACCTTTAATAAGGTAGTCAGGCGAAGTCTTGGGATTGTTTCGTAACTATGATGATATACTCGCAGTTATACCTAGACCGCCTTCGGGTGGCTAGTCTGCCTTAATCCCAATAAAGTCGCCTGGGACTGGCAGTATTGTCGCAGCAGACCACAAACATAATGCCAATCATCAAAGCAATAAAGTGCCCATGAATCAATTTAGGCCAGTGAGTATTGCTTCATGTATATCCTTGTAGCTTCCAGACAGTAATGTTCTATTGCGCAAAATCTGCTAGCAATGGAGCAGTCATCCTCAAGCTCCAAAGTCACAGGTAACAATCAAATTACATCTGGAGTGCCCCCAGCTAATGTACCAAGTTGAATACTTTGATCCTCACGGAGTATTCCAACTCCTTTCTCCGGGCCTTCTTCCTCGACTGCCCCTCCGAAACCTTCATTGGGAGTCACACGCTGGCCCTTTACGATCGATATCATCACTTCACGTAGACCTCGTCCCTTCAATTCAGAGTCCGCCCTTATTCATAACATCTGAGAACGCGTCTGCCAGTACATCAGGTCTATCGGGAGTCAAGAGTCAGGAGTCCATTGCAAGCGGCGATGATGGTTTCAGGACACAGGCTTTGGGCCAGGCGGCAATCGAAAGACCAGAGTCTTCCTCAGGACCCCCTAAGCTCCTTACGAAAGAACGGAGACACCAGATACCTGGACTACGGCAGACGCCGTACTTAAAAGTTTTCTTTTTACGATGCGATGATAATGACACATATAAGGCGCAGGCGCGTCGCCAGGTTCGGGAATGGATCAAAGAAAATACCCCAACGACTCAAAGCTCATCAAAAGTCACCGCTCAGGAAAATCACGACGCATACGAGTGGCTAATAGTCCATGTGATCGTACCAAATACTGCTGCAGCCACGCAGCCAAGACTAAGTGGAAAAAGTGGCGAAGGAAGTTCAGGATCAACTTCAGAAAAATCTACAGCACGATGGCGCGGAGGAGGTTCTTCCACGATACTGGAAAAGCTGAGGGCTGACTTCAATGGCTCGTCGAAGTCTGGGGTTGACCGTATTGCCCAAATACGTATCGGAATCAATGATGTTCCATACGATATGCTTCCTAGAGTTGTTCCAGCCATTCCTGGATCATATACGGAAACGCCCCAAGAAAATGAAAATGCTTGGCTGGACCTCATCGCGAAACTCAAATTCCAGATTCTCACATCCTTCGATATGCGTGTCACACAATACGAAGAGGATATCAGAGAGAAAGATACTCAAAGATTGCTACCTGGATGGAACTTCTGTACATTCTTTGTGCTAAAGGAGGGCCTTGCGAGAGGTTTCGAGAGTGTAGGGCTGATTGAAGATGCCCTCGTTGGCTACGATGAGCTAGCTGTAGGTCTCGATATGATAGTGAGGGAGCAGTCCATCACCGGATCTGATGCGCAACATGGTGGTTCGTTTTTGCCATTCACCGAGGATCTGAAACAAAAAGCTAGGAAGGCTAGACGTGCACTATTGAGGGACACTGGGACAGAGGAAGATGTTGAGTCGGATGATCCAATCGACATGCAATCAGTCTCAGCTGCATCAGATCCTGAATGGGATGAGATACCTCTGAACGCGACGAGAAAGCGTTATCGGGATCTCATATTATCAAATGATATTTCAATATTCGATTTCCGTTGCTATATCTTTGCCCGACAACTCGCTCTATTACTTCGACTAGCGAATGCCTCCTCCTCCCAAGAAGAGCTACTTGCAAAGCTGAAAGAGCAGCGGGAATCCAATTTACAGGGAGTAGCTGCACGAAATCCCGCTTCTCAGCCTTCTGAGGAGACAGAAAACTTAACAGTCCTCGGTGAGATTTGTCGGAGGTCTATGGATTTTATGGCATCGATTTCTCAGATCATGCGGGATGACATCTGGCAGTCCTGGAAGGCCGACGATCAGACTGGAGAGGATGGCCTTTCCGCCTTACCAAATCCAGTCATGAATCAGGTCATCAACAACATGGTTTCTTCCTTCACATTTTCTATTTCGCAGCAAATTCTAGCCCAGACCTCGACAAAAGCATTGCCCATTCCACCATCGACATTGGCCTCTCCTAGCGGCGCGCCAGGTGCCGATGGGCAGGAGCCCAAAGCGACAATTCCAGAGCCAAAAACTATGATGCATCCTGCTAGAAGCAGCTCACTTGCTCTGAGGTCGAGATCTAGAGAGCCTCCAAGTCCTGGGATATTTCCTGGTATGCGAGGATCTAGTGTCCCAGAACAGGGCACTGCTGCCTCACCTTTCCTCAAAGCTGGTCTGGAAGATCTTGCTGGGCATAGAGCTGATCTGTACCTCCTTTCGAGAAGCGTCTTGATTCAGGTCGGTAAGGAGCATAAATGGAGTGTTGGATGGGAAGAAGTGAAACACCTTGGAGAAGGCGATAACGGAGAAATGGAAGACGTCGACCTAAGTCAAGAAATCTCGGGCAACAGAGAGACAGTCGCACTTGCTCCATCTCTTTATGGAATCGTCAACAAGTTACTTCGTACTGCAATTGATGATAAGGACGATTTTTATCGTCTCTACGAAACATTAACGGACAAGGCACTACATCATTATACTGTCGCCAATCACATTCACTCAGTTCAGGCGTGCATGGCTGACCTTGCTGTTCTTAAATATCACCTTGGCAATGTTGCAGCAGCAGCCTCGTATTTCTATCGCATGACGCCCTTCTACGGCGAAAGTGGATGGGCAGAGGTTGAGCTATCAATGCTTGTAGTGTATGCAAGCTGCTTGAAGAAATTAAGCCGAAAAGAAGAGTACGTCAAAGTTGTGCTGAAGCTGCTATCGAAGACTGGTCTGGTAGAGCGCGCGAAACTTTATAATAAGACAATATTGAAAATCGGTCGTAGCAGTGTTCACTCAGAGACCTTACCAGCAGAGTCATACATTCCTGAACTTCTAGAGATCACCAAAGGACTACAGCATGAGGTTCGGATTCCCCTCGAAAGCTTTTTTGGTAATATCGAAGTTGATGGGACCCTCCGGCACCAACCAGGGAAGGATAGCTTCGAGATTGAGATTCGACTCCAATATCTCTTGATGGAGAACTTGCCCATAGAAAAGGCCAAGGTGCGGATCACATCTTCAACTGGGGATGTGGGCAGAGAAATATGGCTCGAGTCGAGTAAACCAATAGTCTTTAAAAGAGGGAAAAACACTTTATCGGTTCAGAGTAATGTAAGTCACTGTGAATGCATGTTCTTGAGACGCGATTGCTAATTCTGCCCAGGTGAATGTGCCAGGGACTTATCTGGTCAATCATATCATTCTTGAGACCAATAATATCGTTATGGAATACGATCACAGTACCCCAGGTCTGTCTTCGCCCAAAGATGGTCGTGTTCTCAAGTGTCCAAAGCTCCTTATATACCAAAGGTTGGAAGCATTCGATATCAAGCTCTTTGCATCTAGATACATGCACCTCGATCAAAACCGCTCGCTTGAGATTGCCCTCTCGTCCGGTTGGAACCAGGTACAGAGTGGGGAGCTGCACGTACGATCCGCTACTGCGGGCTTAAGAGTAGTCACAAGTGAAGCCAAGATCGGCAATGGGTCCCTCGAGCTCTCCAAAATTTCAGAAGCTGGCGTGGTCCACTTCGGTGCCATGGAGCCCTATTCTAATGCCAGGATAGTCATGCCATTCAGCCTCGAGCACGATGTCAACGATATATCTCTGAAGTTAGAGATATCTTACACCACTGAGGAAGGAACTTTCTTTTTTGCCACAACGCCTTCGGTTTCTATCATGTTGCCTCTCGGTGTAAACGTCCAAGACTTCTTCAAACACAAGGCTTTATTCTCAAAATTCACCATCTCATCTGCCACATCTAGCCCTCTACGTCTCTTAGGCTCCAAACTCGAAGATTCCGAAGTATTTGAAGCTCATAGTGGACTCACACTTTCGAAACCTCTAGTGATATTTCCGCGTCAGCCTGCAACGATGCTATACAAGATAACCAAGTCTCCCTCTGGCAGTGTCGCCAGCAAGATCGCACGCCCATCATCTCGGAAGGGGTCAAAGTCAGTTTTATCCCTGGTTTTGAACTACATTTGCGTTGAAGAGGAAATCGAGGATGCTGTGACGCTCAGTCTTGAAAATCTTCTTGGAAAGAGCTCCTTAACTCAGTACAGCCGCCTTATCATCCCTACTTTTCTCACTCAAGTGCGAATGCGCTTGTCTCCTTACGATCTTGAAATGTCCGCCGTTCTAGGTGAACTTCACACTTCAAATCTCGCAGACATCAAATGGGGAGACCATTTTGCCGGTCTAGGTCGCAGCGAAGAGCATAATCAGGAAGTATCTAACCTCATCGAAGAATCCCTTCAGCAGTGGATACAACAAACACCAAGCATTCCTTTAGCACCAATCTTCCTCACAGATGATACACTTGGTAAAAGTCGTTCCATTGTCATACCTGTCGACGTCCCATCCGTATCCGTAGTCTGCACCGCCGATCTGAAATTCCTCGAATTGTCCTCCCTGTCTTCCGATCAGATTCTTGCGGCATCGAATCAACCATTGTCGGCTACATTGACAATCAAATACACGAGAATCTGGAACACGGCTCCAGAACCAGAACACGACGCCTCGACTGCAGATGATAGCCTAGAATTCTTCTACGAGGTATCCGCAGCTTCTGACATTTGGCTCATTGGCGGTAAACGGAAAGGTCACTTCAGGATACCCAGGAAGGCGTCTCCCGAGGACAGCAAACGCAAAATCACGTTTCCGATCGTACTCATCCCTCTAAGAGAGGGATTCGTACCATTCCCGCATGTAGATATCAAATCTACTCCCAGACTCCATAGCTCGGGCGAGAATAGTGGCAATCCGGCCAAAAAGGTGGATGTGGTTAGTTGCGAAACAGATTACAAGAATGCTGGGGAAACTGTCAGAGTAATCACCGATGCTCTGAATACCACGGTCAGTCTGGATGCTAGCGGTCCACAAGGCGGTGCATGGCTACTTGAAAGCGAGAGACGTGGTTGGGAAAGTGTGGAAGCAGTACCCAGCGAAAGGCAGTAGAAGGAGAAGTGACACAGACGTATTGATGATAGCTCTCCTTGGGGCAGAATCTAGATGACCATTGTGTTTGTTGCTGTCAGTATTCGAAGCCAGAAAGAGCATTTACTGGTGCTATCAAATCGATTTGGCACTCAAGCCGAAGCTCCCAATAAGCCACCCATTAGCGTTCCTAGATCATCTATAGTTACATCTCGAAACTTGACGCTCATACTCGCTAGGGACTAAAGCTAAAGATTTCTCTTGTTATATGGAGAGAGAGAGAGAGAGAGAGAGAGAGAGAGAGAGAGATAGAGAGAAGTGATTCTATATTCTATATTTATTTAAACCTTGGAAGAGGTATTACCTGTTCTTGGCCGCGATGATACCAGCACAGTTCATGACCTCCATCGGCCCGATCAAGCCACCAGAAGCCAACGCATTGAATGAGCCCCTTCCAAACAGATCATCAACCACCTGCATCCCTGTTGATCACGTGTATGCTATTACCAGAGCTGACCTTGGCGTCAAATGCCCTTGGTCTTTCATCGACATCGGACGAAATGTGTTTGCGTCTACTGTACGAGCAGATCAGATCGTCTGTCCCATCCGAACATCAGGTCGATCTTTTTAGGTACCTACGTTGGTACTCAATCATCTCAAGCAAGCAAGCGAAGGCATACAGAACGGTGGGTCGGTCTCCAGCAAAAGCTACTCTGACGTCAGGATATAAATATCTCGACATGTGCTTCAAATGCCGCGAACTCTTCAGTCATCCACCGGCCAGGTAGGAGATTTATGTTTGCAATGTCATCAGCGGGTCAGATAAAATCCTTCTAACTACCTATGAATCGCAAATTTTACATCCCGAGATTCCGTTATTTGCGACGCCGTATCATTTGCACTCCAATTCAGACCCTTCTAACACTGTGAATGTCCCCGGGCGGGACAACGAAAACTTCAGACCGGATGCACGCCACAACAATAGTCGGTAAAGCAACACTGGAAGCATCATTTGTCTCGCCAAACAAGCCTACATTCTCGTATCCTCTCAATCTCCTCGAGTATATAAAACATGTCTGCTGAGATCCCAACCACAATGCGGGCTTTGGCTTTGGCGCAACATTGCAATCCATCTGCCTACAACTGCGCGACGCTTCCAGTACCTAAGATCACGAAGCCCGATGAGCTTCTGATAAAGGTATATGCTGCTTCGGTTAATCCAGTTGATGTTAAGCTTGCGGGCGAGTAAGTATGTGTATCATCATCTGCAACTACTCACTGACGTTGTTACAGCATGGGAAAGCTCATGCAAAAGGCATCGTGTGTTATGTCCCTATCCCTCCAAAGCAACATGCCCATTGCTGATTCTTACGTTGCAGATTCCCTTTTCAGATGGGACACGATCTAGCAGGAGAAGTTGTTGGTCTCGGCACAGCAGTATCGAAATTTAAGCTTGGGGATCAAGTATACTCTCGAGTTCCTGAAGCGTATCGGGGAACCATCGCACCCTACGCTTTGGCGACAGTATCTACCACTGCTCTCAAGCCGAAGTCACTGAGCTATACCGAAGCTGCTAGTATACCTCTCGCGGCGCAGACTGCATACCAGGCCTTACTACTGGGGGATAAAAAGGTGCCTGGAGGACTGAAAGGGAAGACAGTGTTGATACCTGCGGGTTTGAGTGGTACGGGCAGCTTTGCAGTTCAGCTGTCCAAGAACGTTTTTGGTGCTGGCAAGGTTATTACTACACTTTCGACGGGAAAGATATCCCTCATCAAGAAGTTGATGGGAGATAGTGCGCCGGATCAGATTGTGGATTACACGAAGGAGAATCTAGTAAAGGTTGTTGGGATGGAGAGCGTGGACTTCATGTTCGATACAGTAAAGCAGACGATGTCTGCTTTACCCCTCTTGAAGAAGGGTGGTATGATCGTATCTATCAGCACAGTGCCAAATGGTACCGGCTTCAAGGAAGTTTATAAAGATATGCCGACATGGATGGAGTATATCCTCAACGTGATGGATTGGTTCTACAGATCGTGGACTAGCTGGAAGAGCGTACAGTACGAATATATCAAAGTTCACGGCAACACTGAGCATCTAGAAGCATTGGCGAAGGCTGTGGATGAGGGGAAGATGAAGCCGATCGTTGGATCTACGGCGAAACTGTCTGATCTTGAGGCTGTGAAGAATGGATGTCAGCAGATCATGGAGGGAAAGGGAGGGGTCGGCAAGTTTGTCATCGAGATCGACTGAGTCATTTTGTTTGCAAACGATTATCACATGTTATTGATGGGATCAAGGAATCAAGCGAGCGTACATTTTTTTCCAGTCGGAAATCCTGAAACGTGCTGCTCGTTCCAAACCTGAAGTTTTGTGCAAACTGAGGAGTAATGCACTAAGCGAGCAAGGCGTCAGCTGGAATCATCATAGGTATCGGTTACATGCAGCTCTTGTGCTCAAGTCTCCTGCACTGATCTCCAATGATCTACCTCTCGTCCTCTCCGTCCATAAATTCCCACGTGGCTAGTAGACGAAGGAATGGCCCGGCTGTACTACATGTGGTACGTACTGTACGTAGAGAGGGAGAGAGAACAATCCTGTTAACACGAGGTACGAGGAAATGCTGTCCTCAGCTTCCCATGCAACGAGAATATCCTTCTGCTCCGGGCGAGTGAATTTTTAGAAGGATAGAGCAGAACCCCTCGTCTAAACCCTCAAGGACACGATAAGATAGAGAATTCGGTTGTGTATCGATGTAGCGCGTCGTATCGATAGGGGCTGATATGCTGTGTCGTGTTTTGCATTCTTTGGTGACCCCAAGTAGATGTTGGGGACTTCCTTCGGTCCCGAAGAATCTCGCGGATGAATGGCATTACATGCTATATGAAGGCTGACCGAGTAGTGATTGTAATACCTCACAGGGTCCGGCTGAAGATAGTAGGTTGTCTCGGGAACTAACATCGATCATGGGTTTTTAGAGTGGCCGGTATCTCAAGCCAACAATCGGTCTCGAAGGATAACTAGATAACGATACATCAGCCGGCATACCGGAATGTGTTATGCTTCTGATGGCGACAGTTGATAGGTGATGGGGAAAAAAAAAGTGACACATCACGTGTACATGCATCTCGCATGTCACGTTTCGTCCTCCTCGGGATAACGCGATATCCCACCCTGCCACCCACCAGCTTGTACTATCAACCAGGAACAAATGTCACATCAGGAATCAAGCAGAACCCTGTCAAGGCTGACTGACTCATTCACAAACCTCTTTGATATCTGGACGATCGGACATGATTGCACATGTTGCCGCCCGACACGATTCATGCAAAATACATTCATATTTGGAGCACCAAGCCGGCCGAAAGCAATCTCAACATCGTGCCCGCATAACTTCGGCCCGTGTGAAAAGAGTGGGCGTGCGGGCGTGCATTACCTTTTAGTGTGGCCTATCAGACGGCTGTGCCTGAATTTGGCGTGCTGCTGCATTAGTCAGGGGTAACAAACAGCACTTTATGCGGACGCGGACCCAACAGCGGCTGAGCCCGCAGGGGTGTTTGCTTGGCTTGTGTTGTAGTACTTACTGTACGAAGGGGCAGAGAAGAGAGAGTTGTGCCCGATAAGTAGGTAGGTACTGTAGGTAGCGGATTCTTGCAGGATCAAGCGGAAGGCTGTACAGAGTACAGTAAGTAGCACGAGTACTGCACGATTGGGATTTGTTGTCGGGACATGAGTATGAGAGAGGGTTTCTGCGAATTGAATGGAGGAGCCTGGACACGAATGACAGCCGGGAACGACTTGCATGTTATGTTTGTTGTCTGGCTTGTGGAGGCCTTTGAACTGGCATTATCTAATGCACTGGTACGTACAGTAGGTACCAATGCAGGTAGGTGCCTGGGAGTCCGTCCGCCACTGCACTGCAATACTAGCAGAAGCCCCCAACTTCTTTGTGTATTGTGGAATGATAGCTTGAATGTGGTGCAACTGTACCTACCACTGGGTCATGATGTGTGTGTGGTATCTGAAAGCGCCTGGTATTTCACTGTAGACAAATTCTATGCCTTCAAGATGCTGAATGATCAACCAAACTACTGGCAGGCTTCAGAGTCTATCGTCGGTGTTTTTGGATATGGAGACTTACCAACCGCTACAATGGTAGATAGATAGATAGATAGGTCTCTAATACAGTAGTGGCTTCCCCTTCTGTTGGGAACCGACTATCATACTCTTGACCGCTACGAGCACATGCCTTCGTAACTGTGATGCCCCGAAGCAAGCCAGCCAGCCAGCCCGCCAGCCAGCCAGTCAACCTCCCTCGATTAGCAGAGCCCTGATCAGGAGGCCACAAACGCACCTACCTACCTACCTACCTACCTGAAATACAACCAACCAATAAGTGGTCTGTCTGCCTGCCTGCGCTGATACACAACGTATCTACTCCGTAAATAGCACACAAAGACTTCTCGAGTGAGTGCACAGACAAGCCAAGCCCTACCTCCGACTTGCCGACGACGCCGGCACCTCATGTATCACGACAGCTTCCTTCGCGTGGCCTGCATGTATGGATGGCATGGTTGTTGTACTTTTTACGGACAGTCCCCAATGCAAAGCAAAAGTTGCAAGTCAGTCACAGCATCTTGAAGCCTAAATCGGCCTATCACCACCTGCCTACGGTACAGTACGATACTGTACCTCAACAAAGCTTGTCTTCCCAAGCCAGTCAGCATCGTCGGTGGGTGGCATGGTTACGTGCCCATCGATTTGAGTTGGGATGGGCGCTGGAAGCGAAATTGCAGTCAAAGTGCAGTCCAAGCAACGGTCCAAAGAGAAGATCAGACAACCAACCCGGCCGGGCTCGGGGGGACAAGAAGGAAAGAAACATTGCGCCTCCGGCCTTGGCTAGCTAGGTGTGCATGACACAGATGACAGCAGAGTGGAGATCGCGGACTTGTCAGAAGTACGAATGTTTGACATGGCAAAACTAAACAGAACACAACACAAACACAAAACAAAACAAGACAATACAAGACAAAAAGAAAACGAAGCAATCGATTACAGACATGGAAAACATTCGGCAGTTGATGAAAGTCTTGGCCCTTCCTTGCCTTGGATCGACGGGCAGAGTCTACCTCACGAGTACCTGCTGACCTTCCTCCCGGACCCAGAGATTGATTCATTTGACGATCCCTCGGCCGGCTCGTGTGTTCATCTCATCTCATCTCGTCTCAGTCCGTAAAGAGCCGCCGCCCCCTTTACTCTAAAGTATGCAAATCCTCTCTTGGCGCTACGGCGCAAGCGCTTGGAAATCGCCACTACAGCCCTGACAAGAACTGGGCAGAGAGCAGATGGCATAGAGTAGTAGATTATTAGACAGCGTACCCTCCAAATAGGCCTGATCAACTCCAGCAGATGATCGTAGTCGGAAGGAGAGGGTGTTTTATCTGCATTTATCCATACTGTACTGTAGGTGACGGCACTCCGACACTAACTACCTACTACTAGGTAGTTAGCAAATGGATACGAGTATCGCCAGGCTTGGGACGGAGATTTGAGTTGGGGGCGATCAAGATCTGCCACCGCTTTGCCTGAGCACCGGGGGGAACTGAGCATGGGCGCCAACGAGGTCATGGTTGCCAGGTTCTGGTTCTGGACCGGTTTGGTTGCTCCAAAGTCTAATTAATACGACTACCTGCTGTAGGTATAGATCGGTGCTGCGGTGCCTGGTTATTGAACCTTCGTCGTCTGATTATTCACCTGGTGATGGTGTTTATTTTCCGCGGGTTGTTAGTAGGTAGGTAGGTACTTACAGATAACCAGCAAAGGACTTATAACAGCGTACGCATATGTATATGTATCCCGGAGAGTATTGTAAATAGATAGGGTAGTCTCAACATTCGAGTCCTTTTCTGATTGACATATCAACGTCTTGACTCTTGTGTTATCAACGTCTTGTCTCCTCATTCTGTCCCTGGCAGTTCATCCCGTTCGCATCCACCAATTCATCCATCCATCCATCCATCCATCCATCCATCCATCCATATACATCCCTCGCCATATACTTTTCCATTTCCATTTCCATTTCCATTTCCATTTCCATTTCCATTTCCATTCCCATACCATATCCATACGAAGGTATCCATATCCACATCCATATCCATATTCATCCATATCCATATCCATCTCCATCTCCATCTCATCTCATCTCCTCTTCACCCCTGTGCAACCCCCTGCCGAGTCTAAATTGGCCGGTGCAACGAATCAGGAAAGCGCATTCGAGCTAAGGCCGGACTAAGCGAAGCCTCAATTTCGCGTTTGGCCTTGCTCTCACCCTTTCTTTCTTGATAAGGTTCCCCTTCCCTCCAGCCCTCCAAGTCTCCGCCTGTCGCCCGTTCGTTAGCCACGGCCATTTGGTTCCCAGATCTCAGTCCAGGACCAGCCATTTCCCCTCCCTTTCTCAACAACATTCCCTCCAACTGAGAAGTTTTCGTCATTTCGTCGAAACTCTCCATCACATTCCTTTGGAACAGCGAATTATTCGGAATCCTTGCCTTGCGCGTGAGAATCAATCAATCAACTATCGACCAAACGCATCCTCACGACCTCAGAATCCTACATTGCGTACATACGATCCAACACCATTCCTGCTTTCGGAAGTGTCAAGTCAACAGTCGTGTCCGGTCACCAGTCAAGGTACGTACATGTCTCCTATCGCTTCGAGTTCATATTTTTATGCGATATCTTCGAATCTGTCACAGGAATCTGGTCGGCGGTTGTGAATCATCAAGATGGCAGGCAGTAGCTGGAGTTCGAGCAAGAAATCACACTACGCGGTCTCAGGTGAACAAACAGCTAACCCTCTTCTTGTAGTCTTTGACCGCGATAGTTCCTCCACGACGGCTTCAGATTACATTTGTTGAACATATTCAGGTTGAATTATTCGTCCGACAGTCTTCGAGAGACCTGCAATAGTCTTTAGTACAAACCATATTTCAGGAATACCTTCTTCACAATGAAGTTCTCCCACCTTGCGCTCCTCAGCGCAGCCTCTCTCTCCTTGGCACATAAACATCCTCACAAACATGCTCTCCGACACGCTTCTCCCGAGGGTGTCGATATTGTCACGGTTCCAGGACCAGTCGTCACCGTTTACGAGCTGAATGGAGAAATTATCCCATGGACCGAGGTTGAAGATGGCCTGAAGACCGGGAAATACGTCCTTCTAGGGGACAAGATCAATGCTGCCGACCCTCCTCCAAACCCGGAAGCAAAGTTCTTGGAGCAGAAGCCTAGCTCCATTTCTACGTCAACCTCAACACCCCCAGCACAAACAACATACCCGGCACCCCCACCCCCACCTTCAACTCCAGTTCCCGAACCAGTCAAGGCTCCTGAACCTGTCAAGGCGCCTGAACCCGTCAAGGCTCCTGAACCAGTTAAGGCTCCTTCAGTTGCTGAGGTTTCCTCTGACAGCAGCTCTGACGACAGCTCTGACAACAGCTCTGACAACAGTTCTGACAACAGTGGCGCTAGTGGTATCAACGCAAAGTTCCCTAGTGGAAAGATTGACTGTCATGATTTCGATGCCTTGACCAAGTACGGAGCAGTGCCTGCCCCTTGGCTAGGACTTGGTGGATTTCTCGGTGTCCAAAAGACTCCATCATACAGTGTTGGTGACGCTGCCATCAACTATATCGAGACTGCTATTTCTGGGCAAGGTTGCCAACCGATTTCGTTTTGCACTTATTCCTGCGGGCCTGGGTACCAAAAGGCTCAATGGCCCGCGACGCAAGGAGGCAGTGGACAGACCATTGGAGGTCTCCTCTGCAACAGCGAGGGAAAGCTCGAGCTCACCCGGGAAGGCTACCCCTCTCTCTGCATGGCCGGAGCAGGTGGTGTCAAGGCTTACAACAAGCTGAAGAAGAATGTTGCTGTCTGCCGTACTGATTACCCTGGCACTGAGAGTGAGACTGATTTCACCAATGTCGCTCCCGGAGCAACAGTTGAAATCACGAACCCTGATTCAGCGACCGGGTATGTCTGGCAAGGAATGGCAACTACCGCCCAATACTACATCAATCCTTCAGGTATCAGTGTCGAGGAAGCTTGCCAATGGTCAACTCCTGGATCCAATAAGGGTAACTATGCTCCCGTCAACGTCGGCGTCGGACGATCAAAGGATGGTCAGACCTTCATCTCAATTTTCCCCAACAAGCCAACCAACCCCGACGGCGTGCTGGACTTCGATATCAAGATTAAAGGAGATGTCAGCGGCAAATGTTCGTACGAAGGTGGAACCGGCAAGTACTACAGCAATGGAGTTGAGTCGCCAACTGGATGCACAGTAAGCTCAGCCCCTGATCTACCCCGGTGCTTTGCTAATAATGGTAGGTCGCGGTCACAGGTAAAGCCACATTCGAGTTCCACTAGAAGCTCCCGCTGTCAATCTACTGGGCGTTTTTCTCGTGCGTATCCTGAACGATTGTGCGCCAATTTGGTCCGTAGCCTTGCTAGTTTCTCACTTACCGCCGAAGGATACTCAATTGATGTTTGGAATGCGCCCTACTCGCGAATATCAGCCTATTGTTGAAGCACCTAATACCCCGAAGTACACGGCATCCCCAACTTCTGGTCGCTCGGCAACCTTCGGCGCTCTTTTTCTCCTTTGTATTCAATGTCTTTAATGTGTCTTTTTTGCATCAACCGCGTGGTGGATCGGTGGGAGTTTGTGTGTTTACCATGCTCGGTTGTGGATAGATGTAGGGAGGATCCATGAGGCTTTCTAGGAAGCAGCCGGAGTCTACAGATAGATGTTCTTCAGGCGGAGGTGCCGGACTCCTCCGATTGATCATTCCCTTGGTTAGCATGCATTCTTGCTTATACAATATACCATGTATCATCGGAGGAGGCTGTCCTGGTGGTACCCTTCTGACAGGTGTCCTTATCTTACGGCGATTCAAGGCCGCAGGCAATTCATACCTATTTGAGTCGCGCCTTGCCAGCCTTTGGTACGAGCGACGACATTAGCACAAAAGTGTATTGCTTATGGCATGACTATAGGGTACGGATCTTTGTCGCCTGTATGGAGAGAACAGTCAGTCTAGTTGGACCGGAAAGGAAAAGACATTTGATCTGGCGCTCTGTTGAGTTTCTTCGTCCTTCCCTTCTCTGTGATATTTTCTGTTCTGACAACATAGCGGCTTTTGAAACGATTCTACTTCTTTTCGATTCTTGTATATATTTTGAGACTAGGCGATTGACAGAAACTGTGATGAATAGTTATGACCTTTTCAACCAAATCTTCATGTGAAATGCTCCCAAACAAAAGCCTCCCAATGAGAAGTCTGCTTCGAAGTCAAGCGTCGTCAAAATCGAAGCTGTCTTCTTTCATCTGCCCTTGGGTCGTGCTCGCTGCGGCATTATTCTCAAGCTGGCGCACCAGCTGAACATTAACAGGCAGAGGCAGCTCTGGAGCCCAGACACTCAAGATGCTGTCGTCGTATTCCTCGTCAATCCTACTTTCACGAGATCGAGTTTTTGTTTGAAAGTGCGCAATACGCAGATCTATCTATACTTACAGTATCAGTCTACAACACACTGCACAGGCAGCACAAGATGGTAGCGAAATGAAGACGCGGATGCGGGAAAGCCATCTTAATTGATTCGCTTTAAGCTAAGAGCAATACTCGTGAATTTTCGTATCAAGTTCAACAATCCAAGCAAACAACATAACAAGATATAGATTAACCCTCCCCCAAACAAAGGCGAGGCTTCGAGGCTCCAGTATGCCTCTCCGAACCCCCACTTTTCTGTCGGACCTGCCCCCATCAGACAGAAACCGAGCCCAGAAACCCCAGATCCATATCGAACCCTCCGCGCACCGGATCCGCAAGACCAGCCCCGAATGAGAAACCCGCTTCGAAATCGAAGTCGAAATCAAGTGCTGCCCTCATGCTCTCATGCTCTTGACTTTTGGCAGCTCGGTTCTCGTGCTGGGCTAGAGAGACCGAACGAGGTGCCACGCTCTGAAAGCTGGACGACGAGTCGTCGATGCTGATTGGGATTGTTGGCGCTGAGGTGAGTGATGTGGAAGTTAAAGTTGATGCGGCAGTGCGCGAATCTGTACGCATGTTTTCAGTCTAGGACGAACAGAGTCCGGATGTATGTCACGGAGGGTGTATGGGGAGGGTACTTGCCGAGCTTTGCTGAGGTTGGTGGGAAGAGTTCGGGAAACTCTTCCTGCGAGTGTGTATGCGTGTGTGCCCATGAGGTGCTTGGCGTGGTACTTGAGGGAGTGGGAAGCGCGGCGTATGTATCGGGTGCTAGAAGATGGGATCAATCTAGGACCAAAGAAGTTCTTCGGAGGGGGCTGTGGGGTGGGCGGTGATGGGGGTACTTGCCGAGATCTCTGGTGTTTGGAGAACGAGTTTGAGTATGGTCTCGGTGTTTGCGGAAGGATCGTGGGCGTTTGTGAGCTGTTGTGTCGGTGGTGATGTCCGAACTTTGCCGTGCTCGTTTGCGCGTCGTTAGTTGCGTGGTGGTGGCACATGTTTCTTCAACTGGAATTTCCGGACTGCTGGACTGTGATATGGGACTCGAGTGTTTCCTGGATGAAGAGCAGTGGCAGCATGCGGATGTAGAATTTGCTGGAGAAGTTACAGCAACAGCTTTCTTCGCTGGTGCAACTTCAGGATTCTGTCTCGCAAGAGCTCTCTCCTTGCGAACTCGCTTCTCAGGCAATCGTAGTGGAAAGACCAAGATATTATTCAGCTCCGCATTGACATCAATTCCTATCTCGTATCAGCACAATCTATCCTCTCACATTTCACGCTCACTACCCTGCTTTCAAACATACCTTGTTCAAGCAAAATCCTCTCAAGCAGAGAATTCTTATACTTCAATATCAAGACCTCTTCCTTAGCACCGGCATGTGCATTTTTCGACTCTTGTATTTCCTCCTTCTGCTCCTGCACGATATTTTCTAGCTCCGTTATGTGCTCCTTCCGGCGTGAGCGGAAGGCGGCTTGAGAGTCCCTGTTGCGTTGCTTTTTCTCTTCCGCGGAGGGGAACAACTATTTACAAGCGTTAGCGTCGCTTACTCTCTCAGATGTTTTCCTACACGATTCGAGACATCGACGAGGAGGATTTGATTTGATTTGAAGCGAAAGTGGAGCTGAATTGGTCACATACAACTTTACGTCCTCCTTTCCCCTTTCTCATGCCTGTAGAAGGCGTAGCAGGCGAACAGGCCGAAAGTGTACGATTCCCTCGCACCTCGTCGTTGTCAATATCAACATCACTCTCGGTACGTCGTGACGATACCCCACTTTCCGACATGCTGGATCCCAGCGAAACCGACCTCTTTCGGGACGGGTTAGAAATCGCACAAAGAGTTCCACAAGGTCGCTCCTATGAATATGAGATCCTGGATACGGTGTGCCACACTCAAATTGCTTAAGTCGAGGATCACAAGGTGGTGAGGCAGAGATGGTTTGAGATGCAGAAAATTTGCAGAGGGGGGTACATGATGGAGTACTGTAGGCCTACATGGCAAACCTTGGAAGAATGGGATGCAAATGCAAGGTTATCAGTCGGGAGATATTCTTACGTATCGATTTTTGCGAGAATACCTACCTTACACGCACGCACATCCTGGCGTGTTAACCGAGATCTGGGCAACAACACTCACGTTCAGTGAAAGGAAAGTATATCCAAAGAACTTGATCGTTTTGACTAGCAAAATGTTTGCATCTTCTTGAAATCAAGGACTCGACTGTAAAAAGGATCTGCTCATCGAATCTCACTAGGGAATTTTGCCGCAGGTCCTTAGCATCAGGGCTAGACATCTGAGCGGGTGTTCTAGCGAACAACCATGAGATTTCGCGCGAGAAGGACTTGTTACGTCTTAAGAGCTTCGAGACTTATACCATGACGGAGGAAGGACATCTTCCCAGTGGCACATTCGAGAGCAAGTGCTCGTTTAGTATACGGATATGACGCAGCCATAATCATACTTCCGACGCAAGCGTGGCATAGGGTTTGGAATCAGAGAACTTGAGCAGTACACTCGACGACGACGACACCTGACGATGCAATCATCTGCAATAACAGTGCCGTTTCGGAGATCTTACCTTCCAGGAGGCTGCTTACCCCAGTATACTTATTGTCTGTACGCGAATGAACCCGAGTTTGCAGATATCAAATCCTTGGAACGAAAGTTGACGCTCGATCATTAGTGAGCCAATCGTCTGTTGCCCATTAGAATACTTAGTAGTACGCAGGTCCCTTGCCATATTTGTCCTGTCGACTATTCCTGAATGGTCGCGTCGTCTCGAGAGGCGCTCCTTCCTTCCTTCCTTCCTCGTAGACTAAGAGGCTTCGGGCCCAAAAAAGCCTTCCTCGCTGCATCTTCCGACAAATCAATGACAGGCAGCAAAATCGAAATCGAAGATCGAAGAAAAAAGACACATTCAGATAGAGACTGGCTTCAAGTATAACCCCTCCTACATCTCGAATCGAGATTTCTCGCTCGTCTCAACGTTCAGTCCTTGCATCAACTTTTCACCGTAGCTCACTACAACCACGAAAAAGGAGAGATATGCGTGGACTTGGAGGGAATAGCCCTTGAAAAACTTCGGCCTGGAATCATTCTTCGTCCACATTTTTGGTCCACACTTTGTACACTCAACCCAGCACCTAACTTTCGTTATAGTACATCACTTCTTCACTCCATTCTCCTGCATCCACTCCTTGATCCCCTCAACCGCGCCCTTCACACCATCAACCACAATCGTCGGTCCACCACTCGCCAACGTTCCCAACTGATCCGTCCAACCACCCATCCCATGATGTCCACCCTTCCTATCAACCCATGCAGCCTGCATCCCAATGGCTCTAGCTCCGACGACATCAAACGTATTCCCACTAACCAACCACACACTCCCCGCATCACCTTCCTTCCCAACTCTCTTCAATAAATGCTCATACACTTTCAAATGCGGTTTGTAAGCCTTCACATCTTGTACTGTGATGAGATCTTTGAAGACCGAGGCGTGAGAGGATAAGGAGGGAGACTGCTTGACAGATGATCCGACCATGGCATCGGTGCCGTTGGAGAATACGTAGGCGCTTATACTCGAGTCTGAGGCGATGGCTTGCAACCCCGGAGCTACGTCTGGGAAGGTGCCGAGGGAATCGTAGGCTTTCATGAGAGACTTTATATTTTCATCTGAGAGTGACACGGAGGACTCGGCGAGAGCGTGTTTGAGTGATGCGTTTGTGATGTCTGAGAAGGGCTTGTAGAGTCCTAGTTACCATCTTCAGTACTTGTTTCGGGTCTGATCATTTGACAAGAGCTCACCCATGCTGTTCATTCGGAACGTGTATTCCAACTGAAATCTGTAACAGGCCTTGAGTCAAATGTAAATCCCATGTCTAGACCCAAAGCACTCGACTTACCTTCGCCATAAAGCAGCAATCGACTGAGCTTTCTCATCTCCAAAGTGGCTAGCGAGTTCTTTCGCGATACTCTCTGTCGAAAGCAGCGTGCCGTACAAGTCGAACGCAATGACAATATCAGTATTTGGAGCCATGTTCTCCAGTAATATGTTTCAGTCTTTCAGACCTGATTACAATATGACAAGGGATTGTGATACGTCGTTGAAGATTGAAGAAGCTCAAAGTGGTACTAACAGCGGGGTCGTCATGACGCATGCGGGGTACCGCGTCTAACACAATAGAATAGACACTTGCAGCGGTGTCTGAATTCATATCTTATACCTTGAAATTAACTAGATCCGGTCTGGTCTTGACGATAGAAGAGGTTTGTGATGGACGCCGATTTTGTCGATTTTCTATGTCAGAGGTGCTACAACAATGAACGATATAGAAGAGTCCAACTTCCAGCTCTTCCGAGACTGTCTCGCCACACCTCTAATCGAGAAATCAACAAACACGCCCACCAAGCCGCCTCGCAAAGCACGAGGCGGACGCAAAAATGCCATCAAGCCAGTCACACAAGCAGAAGAGCCTAATGATGCCGAAGAGCTAGGCGAATTCATAGACGTAAGCCAATTCTCCAAACTCCGTACCCATTTTGCCGTGCAAAGAGGTCGAAAGTAAACACTTGATATAACATCATCCAACACAGTACCTCGCCACCGAGATCTTCACCTCGCTCCCCCCCTCACTCAGAACCCTAACCCACAGCACCTGGCTCAACACACCCTCCCTTCAAACGCTCTACACCTCCCCGCTCTCCCCAGCCCAGAACACCACCATCCTCTCCGCCCTCCCACCAGCGATAACCGACACACTAACAACCTACTCACTGCTCCCCGCTCTCAAAACACCCATCGAGTACCTCACTCCCGTTCTGAACACTTACATCGGCACTCTCCTCACGCCCCCTCCACCACCACGCACGACCGGTAGACAAGCTACCGAATGTGAGATTTGCGAAAGAGAGTGGATCCCGCTCACGTATCACCACCTGATACCGAGGAGCGCGCATGCGAAGGTGCTGAAGAGGGGGTGGCATAGTGAGGATATGTTGGAGAACGTGGCGTGGTGCGTAACCGGGGCTACAAAGAAAGAAAAAGCCATCTCTCTCTATCTCTTCCTCTCTCTTCCTCTCGATGTCTCGTCATTTGATCCAGACATGCCTTTTCAGTCTCCTGAAACATGTACCGAGACGCAACTGCTAATGAGCCCCCGCTGCGTAGGCTGTGTAGAGCGTGTCATAGTTTCGTGCATAGGGTTGCTAGTGGGGAGGATTTGGCGAGGGAACTCTTCACGGTGGAGAGGTTATGCGCGAGGGAGGATGTGAGAAGGTTTGCGGAGTGGGTTGGGAAGGTTAGGTGGAAGGCTAGATGAGAATTTAGATACTCTTCGCTTCTAACTTCATCCTTCTAGAATCCATACACAGAGAAAGTGTACCCGTTGTTTCAAGGTGCATGACTTGCTAGCTGCTGATGGCCGAAGGAAGTTGGATTATGTAGATTCTGTGTAGCTGCCACGGGTTAATCGACTTAAGCGAGAATATGTTATCATTAAAACAATGAGAAGGCCAAGTGTTGCAGCAAAGTCGGATGCTGTTCGCATGATTCATTGTTTTACTCGAAAAATTGTACAGTCCATTTTACTCCGTGGTATCTATATGGCTGAGTTGAAGTAGCCAGAAAAGACCCACCCAGCATCCATGCTTTTGTTGAATAACTCCGAGGCGCCTTTGGAAACATAACAAACTATCTATACTCTCCAGCCCTCAACGGGAAGGGGGAAGCTACCAGCCCAGGCAGCGATCTCCTTTCTCATCTCGTTGATCTTCTCGACCTCGCCACCGGCGACCTTGGCCTTGAAGTCCTTGAGCTTGTTGTCGCCCTCGGGCAATGCGCCCTGAACTTCCTTGCAAATATTGATGCACTGATCAATGTAATCTGCGACCTTGATGAAGGCCTCCTCGCCGAAACCACGGGATGTCATGGCTGGAGTACCAATACGGATACCGCATGGGGTGAGAGCTGACTTGTCACCGGGGATGGAGTTCTTGTTGCAAGCGATGTTGACTTGCTCCAAGACAGCCTCGACACGGGCACCGTCAAGGCGGTGTGCACGAAGGTCGAGAAGAACCATGTGGGAATCAGTTCCATCAGCTACAAGCTTGTACCCACGCTTCTTAAACTCAACTTCAAGTGCCTTAGCATTCTTTATGACCTGTTCCTGGTATTGCTTGAATTCTGGGGTGGTAGCTTGTTTCAACGCAACAGCGAGAGCAGTGATAGTGTGGTTGTGAGGACCACCTTGGTGACCTGGGAAGACGGAGAAGTTGATTGGACCCTCGAGATCATACAAGGTCTCCTTGTTGGTCTTGGCATCAGTCTTGCGGACACCCTTGCGGAAGAAGATCATGGCACCACGAGGACCACGGAGTGACTTATGTGTAGTGGTTGTGACGATATCGGCGTGATCGAAAGGACTTGGGATGACACCAGCGGCGATCAGACCGGAAATGTGAGCCATGTCGACAACAAGGTATGCACCGACGAGATCTGCGATCTTACGCATTCGGGCGTAGTCGATCAGGCGGCAGTAGGCAGAAGTACCAGCAACAAGGACCTTAGGTCTGTACATCAGGGCGTTCTCCTCTAGTCTGTCATAATCTATGATACCGGTCTCGAGGTTAACTCTGTATGGGAAGGTTTCGAAATAGGTAGAGACGGCAGAGATCCTGTTATCCAGTTAGCTCATAGCATATGCTAAAGACGGTGTGGTCTTACTTTCGCTGGGCAGTCTGGTAACCGTGACTCAAATGGCCGCCATGAGGGAGGTCAAGACCCATGAGTCTATCATGAGGTCTCATGATAGCCTGGTAGACCTGCAAGTTGGCAGGACTGCCACTCAAGCACTGGACATTAACGCCCCATTTCTCTTTGTCGAGATGGAATGCGGTGAGAGCACGAGCCTGGCAAGTCAACTCAATTGAGTCAATGTGCTGGTTTCCACCGTAGTATCTGGCACCTGGGTATCCCTCGGAGTATTTGTTGGACATAGGGGATCCCAATGCATCGAAGACGGCGCGAGATGTAACATTCTCGGAGGCGATTAGGATAATTGATTCTCTTTGACGTTGGATCTCGAGTTTCTGTGAAAGTAACCAAGTTAGTCATTCTGATTGGAAGCTCCGAATGTATTGACGCATCACTAACCATAATCTCCGCGATCTCTGGGTCGGTGTCGAGAAGGGACTTCTCCAACAACTAATAGCAAGAGTCGGTCAGTCTCATATCAAAGTGCAACCATCCATTTCACAGGACACAAATGGTAGACGCGAGGGACAAACTTACATCCTTGTGAGACTCAGTGAGAGCATAGCTGCTGTGGGTTGCCATGATTACGGTTGTGATGTCGAATTCAAAGGTTGTGAAATATTGAAAGAAGGAAATTTGCAAGGCAAAGCGAGAATGGAAGAGAGATGCCGAGCGAGTCTTTCATGCCACCAAAGAAAATTTAGGTGGGCCCGTTTTAGTGACCCCTCAGTCGACAAGGGACCGCTGATCTGGAGAGGGGGCACATGACTGGGGTACGAACATGGAACTTTCAAGATGTACTCCGTCCAATACCGTACCGGCTGTACCTATCCTACGGCTATGCAATACTGTATTTTGAAGCAAACTATGTGGACATCAACATTCTGGCTGTGATTCCTATAGTACCTTGGAATAACGATAGGTATCATCTGCGTCTCGCAGAGCCACAGCACATTTCTGAAGCAGGAAGAGCCGCCGCATCCTTGAGTTCTACGGAGAGTATCAGATCCTCAAGCTCTCAAATAAGTTCTGCACCTGTTACCTCCGATTCGGGGGTGTTTCCGATTGGACGTTCGGAGGGGGTTCTCCCCCCTAGTGGCCAAAAGCTTCAGCGATATAAATCGGAGCCTTCGGTTCGCACATAATACCAATCCGCAGGTTTATTATATATGATGATTTGCCCTTGTTCAACAACTTTACCATTGCATCTAGCGACACTTATTAACGAGGATCCTTGCAACTCAATCGAGCCATTTTAAGAGTAAAACCTGTATGATGCGGTAGCTACGAGTAGGCGCCGTCAGAAAGTCGCCGATTTGAGCGAAGCTGATATTACCCCAAGAAGAAGTGCCAAGCCAATTTCGGGACCCGACGATGTCTGGACCCTACTATGATAACCGAGTGAACTCACTGAGGTGCTTCATGATTGTGATATTCCAGCTTCGCAAGGTGCCCTTGCTGCGCTAATCATCCAGTTTTTCCGATCAATACTTGGAGGCACCGATCTAAGTAGGAGAGAGAACAATAAGCATATGAATAATTTCCATTTTCTCCCAGAGCCGTTGTATACAAGCTCAGTCTGAGTAACAGCAACAGGGTATCATTGCAGCTAATCAATACATTTCATCGCAAAACTTCTCCAAACCAAGTCCCCCCTCATGCCGCGCTGCCCTTCTGTCTCGTGGCGTCATGATGTTTGAGCTTCTTCATCTTTTTCCGGCGCTCATCCTCCGTCAATCTAGGATCTGTAGGTCGTCTCGAATCCTTAAGCGACGGGTCGCTTGTTGAAGAGGGGGTCATGACGAGCTGCGCTCTTCTTTGGCAGGTTTCGACTTCTTAGCAGAATATTTGGGCTGGTGTGAACATGTGTTGGCAGCTGAGGGTTGTGAGAGTGTTAGTGGTTCAGGAGGAGGAATTGCGGGCGTCGAGACCAAGATTTTTGGTGGTGTCTTGAATCGTGGGGTCTGTGCCAGACTTTGAGTCTCCTGGTCTTCAGTTGACGCTGATGGATTGGCTGCCGGGTTTCTCTGTGATTCGGTCTGCTTTTTCTTTAATCTTTTTAGCTCTCTGCAGTCAATATCACTCTTTTTGGCGGACGAACTGTGCTTGGATTTCTTCTCTCCGTCTTCGCGGTGTTTCCTCTTCTTCTCTTTCTTCGAACCAGCGTTGGCAGAAGACGTTACATTTTCGGGATGTGGTCTTGTAGGCAATAATACACTTTCCGCCATCTCCTCATCGGACGCACCGTCTCCAGAATAGTTGGTAAGTTTGGACTTCGAGACGGAACGAGGTTCTCTTGACGGTGCGTCTTCCATCTCTTCATCAGACGAGCTGGAGCCAATTGTACCTGGTTGAGCATCTCCAAACCCGACTGGATGGAACCGCATCTTCAATCCTCGAGGCTGTTGTCGGATCGGCTTCTTAGCTGGAATGGTTGCTCTAGTAGGATGGACACTTGTTGGATCGCGAGCTACTTGTTGGAGATGGAATACTTGATCGATCGATTTCGAAGCTTCGGAAAGGTCAGTTGCGAAGATTGATGGAAATATTTGGACTTACTAGCTTTGTAACCTGCATTCGAGCTAGGGACCATGATTCTTGTATATGTCGTGTCCTCCACTGTGTCCTTCAGGAAGCCATAGTCGTCCCCGTCGTATGTCAAGACAGTCTTGCCGCTCTTTGCATCCAGCAGGTTCATAGCCTTGACCGAACCAATTGGGACTGAAGCTGGTGCTGTGAAGTACCAAATCTGTTTTCCTTCCAGGCTAGAACTCTTCAACTTTTGTGATACGTCCAGAACTCCTTCTATAGAGGCCAAATCAAATCCTGGAGGAGGTTGGTACGAAGTCTTGGGCGCGACAGTGTGGGAGATAGGTTGTGTTGGAGGTTGCCTGAAGTAATCAGTATTTGATAAGAATCAAAAGCACAGCATATGTTCACTTAATAGGCTCTATGGCAACCGGAGCCTTGCTGGTAGCTTCTTCCGACTCCTCCTCATCCTCACTGCTCTCGTCGCTGTCTGCACTTTCTCCTTCATTTGAGCTGCTGCTTCCCTCGGGCGCAGGCAGTCTACCATTGGTTTTTGGATCACCGTTGACTGACTTTGTAGACGATGAGAACGCATCACTATTCGATGACTCATCTGATTGTTCATCTGCAGTCTTGCTACTGTCCTTTTCTACCTCTTCGTCACTATCTTGAACGAACTCTGTGCTTTTGTACGTCGCAGGTGGAGGGGTCTTCTTGGAGGACTTCTTGGACTTTTCAGGTCTGTTCGTCTTTCCGGAGTCTCGCGATTTCGATTTATCGGAAGCCATCTTGATCGAAAATGTGCGCGAGGTTGCGTAAGAATTCGATGTTACGAAGGATGCAATTGGCGATCCCTTGAGAAGATGAAGCTTCGGGGAACTTTTTTTTTTGGAGCTCGGATCAAAGTTTTACCGAGCTCCGTCTACATTTTAGTATTGGTCTGTCACTTCTGACTCTGTGTACCCAGGTGATTTCAACTTTTCAATTATGTCTTCAAATAAAAGACAAAAGCTGGATATCTCCCCAGAGAAGCCTCGTTAGTATAAAGGATCTCATAAACAAATGATATATGCTAAAACAGCTAGAATTAAGTGCTTTTGCTGCAAGACAGGTCTTCAAGAGCAAGACAAGCAGTCCCAGTAGTCTTACAAGACAATATGAATCTGCTACTCTCTCAGATACGACTACCCGGCCGAAGAGCGAAGGTACGGACTCGGAACGCACCAATAAAAAAATATCCCAGAGCGTTTCCAAAGAACTGATTGCCCAAGATGGCACGAACATGGGCTCTGATGATATCGACTTTCACTCCAACGACGAGAGTCAGCTCAATTCGTAAGGTTCCAGCGATCTGTTATGTTTTCATTCATACTTACAACTTTTCAGTGCGCAATCACGTGAGGAGTCTCCAGAACTCGTACTCCAGCGGCCAACTATAGCTCTGTCATCCTTCAAGCCGACTATTAGCAATCTGAAGGATCTCGGAGCTAGCTCTCTTCATATTAGACTAGCTCCTGGTGAGGTAAAATCCACCCATTATTCCAGTTCGATTTTGCTGAACTCCCATTAGCGTGTAGTAATCGTCGGGCAATATGAATTGTGCTTGAAAGAGGGTCACATCACTCTCATGGGTGCAACTCTGCAATCTTCCGAAAATTCGTACCGAGTCGTCGCGGCCTCTTCCCACTCGTTGCCAGTCATTAGATGTCTTTCGACCGATGTCAATACCGCTGATATTGTGCTTCGGAACTGCAACAGTGGCCTAGAAGATCTAGAAAAGCTATCACCACTTTTTGGGAGACTGTGGAACTCTCATTCTGGACCATTGGGAGCAGAATACCAAGAATTACTACCCAGGTTCCGAAAGAGTACATTTCAAATTGTGGGTAGAAGACATTCCTCAATCGTGAGTTGTTGCCGACTAAGTATCTGTAGCTATTCTCACCTAAGCTTGACTTACAGTCCAGCTACTTGCAACCTCTCGCATCTCCACCAGAATGGAATCTGATGCTTTCCAAATTATCAGAAACTGCTAGAAAGAGGATCGCGGAGACTAGCCCTGCCGGGAAGAGACCTGTGGAGAAGTCGCCTGCAGAAAAGACATCTACAGATGATCCACCTACAAGGAACAAACGAGTTGTGATGCTCTGCGGACCCAAATCCTCTGGGAAATCAACCTTCACAAAACTACTCTGTAATAGACTTCTCTCAAATTTACCTGGCAGCACAACTTCTCAAGGAATTGCCCTGCTAGATCTAGACCCTGGACAGCCTGAATTTTCACCACCCGGACAGCTTGCTTTGGTCCATGTCCAAGATCTCAATTTTGGAACCCCATTCTCACATCCTATTCCGTTTGGGAAGACTAAGATGATCCGGGCCCATTCCATTGCGTCGATATCCCCATCGTCCGATCCAAGCTTGTACATGAGTTGCGCTCTCGATCTCTTTACCCATTATCGGGCTATGGGATCCGCAGCGCGAGACTGCCCTCTAATCATCAACACGCCCGGGTGGGTATTTGGCACTGGGTTGGAGATCTTGGTAGACTTGATCAGCCGGTTCAAACCAACGGAAGTCTTATACATGTCTCATGATGGCCCTCCGGAGGTTGTCAGCACGCTGAAAGAGGCGACTTTGTTAACGCCGCTCCTCACTCTCCCATCACAAATTAGCGAGTACACGACAAGAACAGCAGCGCATCTTAGAACTATGCAAGCAATGTCCTATTTCCACCTAAACACAGAAAGCACAGATACGCTGAATTGGAGTGGGATGCCTCTTACTTCCATACCACCTTGGGAAGTTCGCTATTCGGGTGAAAATCCCGGGATCCTAGGAGTAATGTGTTACAGCGAGCAGCCACTCCCAGAATTACTAGCCGAGACCATGAACGGCTCTCTAGTCGCTGTTGTTGTGATTGACGACATGTCCGCGGTACTAGGCCAAGAAAGTGAGTCGGGTCAAGGCTGCGCAGGCAGGCCAACGTCAGACGACCATTTTGATTCTGAAATCAGAGTCATGGACCATTCACATAAACTACGGGGATTCGAAGAACCTCGAATCCTACTTACGCCAGAGGAGCAAATCCCTTATTTCAATCCCGCGAATGATTCTAGGCTTGATCCGAGATATTCGCATTCTATAGGTATTGCTCTTGTTCGCGGTATTGATATTCGTCGCCGAAGGATACAGCTTCTGACACCGATTTCACCAAGTATGATTGAGGAGATCAATGAAGCGGGAAAGAAGATAGTACTTGTCAATGGCAAATTAGATACACCCGGGTGGGCCTATACAGAGGAATTGAATCTGAAGATTTCGCAGGATAAGTCAGCGGAGAGGTCAAGTTTTGGATCGACCGGTGTCGGAGATGATGGCATGGATCTTGATGACGCAGAAATAGATGCTTCAGAGGTGGAGCTAGTCGAGGGTGCAGTTGGCAAGATCTTGGATAGGCATCGTAATGCTGGTGATGGATTCCAAGATGCGCCTTGGGTTGAGAGACTTGATGGATCGAAAGGCAGAGGCGTCGGATCGAGAGTATGGAGGGTAAGGAGAGATTTGGGGCGAGTTGGGGATGGAGGTGAATGATTATACGTTGAGAGTTGCACAATAGACTTGATACCCTGGAGCGAAATGCATTGAGAAATTCATGATTATGACAGATCTTTCTTATTAAATTCGACAACGCGTTCGATACTTCAAGATGCTTGAGTCAGACCATCGTGTAATCTGATACATGTCCATACAAATGATTTGTACGAGGACCCTGCGCCTCCAAAGCAATTCCTACCTCTTGTGCATTGAGCAATTCGACGAGCCCGCCAGTGAATCATCCATAACGCCGATACCTGTCAAAGCTCGCAAAATCTTACAATGCCTTCACGCTCTGAAAGAAAGGATTCGCCAACAACTTCTCATGTCCCTTCACCAGCTCCAACATCTTACTCGTCATCTCTTCCTTACTCAGATTCTTTCCCTCACATTCCTCCTTCCATTTCAGTAAAACCTCCTTCAGCAGCGCACTTCCTTCTTCAACATCCTCTTTTCCGTACTTGATAGCCTGTCCCTCATGTTTGCTCGTGAAATCCTCAAGCTCATCTGCTTTCCTCTTCGCCATATTAACGACTTTCTCTGGGAAGCGAACTAGTTCCGCGACATGGATACCAAAACTCTGATCGCACACACCCTCTTCTACCTTATAAAGGAGAGTGACTTCCCGTTTTGCTTTACCATTGTCATCAATATGTGCGACGACATGCAGGTTCTGGACTTGAGGATACTGGTCTACCAGCGCAGTGAGTTCGTGGAAATGTGTTGCGAACATGGTGAAGCATCCGATTTCCTTGACGATGTGCTCTGAAATTGCCCAGGCGAGACCAAAGCCATCGTAGGTGCTGGTACCGCGTCCGAGCTCGTCGATGATAATGAGGGATTCTGAAGTTGCGGATTTAAGGATGTTGGCTGTTTCGAGCATTTCGGCCATGAATGTTGATACGCCTTTGAGTTGAGAGTCACTGGCTCCGACACGAGCAAGTATACAGTCGAATATTGTGAGCTCTGCTTCGTCACAAGGAACAAAACAGCCGATCTGAGCCATTAAGGCAATGACACCGATTTGACGGATGTAAGTGGATTTGCCGCCCATGTTAGGTCCTTGGAGTACACATTAATCAAAAGGGAATCTCAGTGGTGAAAATGTAATAACTAACCTGTGATGATCAAGAACTCAGATGACTTCCTCTCCAGTGTAACATCATTAGTTATGAACTGGATATCATCCTGCATCTCCATACAAGGATGTCGAGCCTCCTTCAATATGGTGTTGCCCTCGCCTCGAGGATGGATCTTAGGTCGGACATATGATGTCGGTGCATGCACAGAGCAATGAGCAAAGCTGATGATGACATCCATATGTGCCAGAACCCCAGCCAGGAGTTCCAGAACAGGGCAATACGAAGCAGCTACGCTGACGACCTCATTCACGAGACTACTTTGGGTTCGGTTGTAGTTTTCTGATAGTTGATCGAATTCCCGACGAATGCTTTGCAGTTTCTGAGTTGTGAAGTAAACACCGTTCTTTTGTGTTGAGCACTCTTGATATCCCTTCTTGTTTCGAATACATGCTGCTTCGGTTCTCGTAAGACGCATACACCAGCCGTGAACTTTGTGATTTTCCAGGAAGAGTTTCTTATCAATCTCTTGGCCGAGATCCTTGCTGGCGGTTCTATGCACTTGATCCATCTCAGATCTCATCTTGTCGAGTTTTTTCTTGATGATCCGAAGACCGTCGTCAAATTCGGGCTTGATGATGTATTCGTGATTCTCCGCAGCATGGAGGTCGACAGTTGTCTCAACCATCTCTTGCAGCTTTCCAAGGCTATCCATGTACTCTCGAAGTTTCGAAGTATAATTTTCTTCTAGAGGATCACGGTATTTCTCATCCATCACACCCTCGAGTGTGCCAATAAAGCCTGGCAGACGGACGACAAGTTGCCACGCTCGGACAACATCTTCGAGACTTGCCATTTTTCGCTGAAATCTCTTTGTTAATCGGTACAGGTCCGGAATTTGTTTCATGTGTTCCTCCTGCATCGTCTGTCGTAACTCAGAGTCCTCGACAAATGCTTCCACAAGCTGCTGCCTCTTTTCAATCTCATCCTTACTCATTAAGGGTTGCTTAAGCCATTGGGCCAGGAGACGACTTCCTACGGGAGTTTTGCAGTGATTCAAGAGTCCGTAAACTGACATGGTCTTGGCCCCATCTCTGGGTCCGGGCATCAGATTTAGAGCCTTTAAAGCCGCAGCATCGAGCTTCATGAACTGTGACAAATCATGTTGATATAATTGATACTGTCCAAAATTCGCAGAATCGCTTAACACCCCCAAATACTTTATGAGAGCAGAAGCAGAGCCCATCGCAAGTTTCAGATCGGTCTGTGGCAAAGTTCCCGCAGCTTTCTCGTCCTTCAGAAGTCTAGCCAGGTCCTGGTCGATGTCTTTGGTGAGGAAATCATTACTTGCCCGTTCTGTTATCGCAATACCGCAGCTATCGATAATAGCCTTCAGCTTATTCATCTCTACGTCCTTTTTCGACTTATCCACTGTGATCAAACATTCTTTGACCCCCAGCTGGATCAGGAGAGACTCGAAATTTGAGTATAAGTCGTTATCGAGGAACTCCGAGACACCCAACTCCCTGACACTGGCATCCGCAAAACAGACTCCGACATTCCTTGCCTCGGTGGCCTTCGCAGATACCTTGACTGCAAGTATAATCGGAGCCGCTTCGAACTGCCCTCCCAATTCCTCTTCAATATCTTGCAGATTTCCGGGTGATGCTTGTTTGATGATCTTCCAGCTCATTTTGCCCGAGCTCCCCCAAACTTCGATTCTCTTTCCAAGGCGGAACAAGGCCTCTCGTAGGAAGTTCCGATAGACAGTAATGGTCATTGTGACCGAGGGGAGACCGGTGGAGTCATTCTTTCCGAGTTGCCGGAGAACGGACGTTGTTTTGTAGACCTAACGGAAGTGAGTTTGTAACGTTCCTGTGGACAGTGGCATATCATACGGTTCGGGCAATGAATGATGCATCTTCTCCATGTGCAGTATACCAATCACCACGGTCAAATACCCTGATGGTTTCATCGTCCTTTGCTGGGAGAGACTTGAAAAACCTGATAAAACCGCCTTCATCGTCAACCTACAGATATTAGCAGAGCTTTCGCGCAGCATTAAGCTCTGGCTCACCTTCAATTCCGGACGAGATGACATCTTGGAGTCAATGAAAAGTGATTGGATATCAATGTCATAGATCCCGTTCGCGACTTTCAATTTATGGTAAAGTGTTTTCTGCTAAAGTGGTTTGCGAGGAGACGCGACGCGACTCTACTAGTCCTTATTAGGCCGATTCTACCTCACCGCCTTCGTACATTTATGCAAGTTCAATAATTGTTCAATCGCACCAAGCGATCCTGGACAAAACATCATGAACAACAAAATGGCCGAATCAGAAGAACGACCTTCCAAGATTCGTAAGCTCAATACATCAGATGGAGCGACTGAAACTCTTCAGAATGATTCGACGAGCATTGACGCACCTCCACCTCAAATGGCCGTCGAAGCTGATCGCACCGGAGAAGATTCCAAAGTCAGCCAGGTTCCTTCTACCACCAGTGACCCACCACTATCAAGAAACCAGCTGAAGAAACTCAGGAAGCAACAACAATGGGAAGCTAGCAAGGAGATTCGCAAGGACAAGCGGAAGACCTTGCACAGGGAGAAACAAGCTCGCAAAGCTGAAGCCCGGAAGGAATTGAATGAGAAGATCGCCAAAGGTGAAATCAAGAGATCAGAAATCGCTAAACCGAAAGTCTACCATAGGCCAATTCAAACTCCTATCAGCTTTGTTCTGGATTGCGATTTTAATGAACTTATGACGGAGAAGGAAATCATCTCACTCAGTGCCCAAATCACGAGATCTTATTCAGATAATAAGACCAAACCTTACAGGGCACACTTGGCGATCAGCTCTTGGGGAGGACCACTGAAGGATCGATTTGAGAATGTTCTCTCTAGCACGCATCTCAGCTGGAAGGGCGTCAAGTTCTTCGAAGGAGATTTCGTTGCGGCAGCCAAAGAAATGGATGGTATTATGAGAGGTCCTGAAGGAGGAAAGCTGGTTGGTGCATTCGTCACAAACAACTCTGTTTTAAAAAAAGACCTCAGTGTGGAGTCAGAGCCAGCTCGTAGAGATGAAGCCACAATTGAAGCTGAAGGAAACCCAGAGCTAGCCCCTAGAGTCGAAGCCGAAGAGAATTTAAAGTCCGCCCCCGAAGTCGACACCTCAGTCGGTCAACCCTCCGCAGCTAAAATCGAAGAAATTTCGAAAGAGAATCAGCCTTCGATTGTCTATCTCTCATCCGACTCCGAAACCACTCTATCAGTCCTTTCTCCCAACACAACTTATATCATCGGCGGAATCGTCGACAAGAACCGACACAAGGGGCTCTGTAACAAGCGAGCCATGGAGCGTGGTATCCCAACAGCCCGGCTTCCAATTGGCGAGTACATGACTATGGCAAGCCGAAGTGTCTTGGCTGTCAATCATGTTGTTGAGATTATGTTGGCTTGGATGGAGACGGGTGACTGGGGAGAAGCTTTTATAAAAGTTATTCCTAAGAGAAAGGAGGCGAAGCTGAGGACTAATCGTAGAGTGCAGTCGGAAGATGGAGACAATGATGAAGAGCCGGGAGCAAGCCAGAGTGAAGCAGGTGTTGGAGAGGATAGGGGAGACAATGATCCTTCTCCTAAAGAGGAGAGTTCCGGCTTGGAGAGCAACAAACCATCATAGGGCTACTGCTGCCAAAGCGAAATTGACAGTCATACTGCTTCTGTCATTGTAGCTCACTTGCATAGCAGCTCTTCGCAGAACGAATAAATAACCAGATCTCGTACCCTCATATCACGGCATCCGATATTTCGACATGCAGATCATAGCTCTATAGCAATGAAAAACTACCAATGATTTCACTCTTGCCTTCCAAGAACACCGGTTGAAGTAACTTCCTACAGACCCAGCCTTGTAACCCCCAAACCCAAGAACACCATTCATAGATCACCCGCCAATCTCAATCCTAGCCAGCTCACATCTTCCCCCCTGTCCTAATGTACGCTTCCGCCTTCTCTGCCCTCTCCTTCCTCGCCACCGTCTCCGGTAATGTCCTCATCAAGCCCTCTAGCCCCTTCACGCCCCTCTCCCATGCCCTCTCAGTTTCCTCCTGCCTCTCCAACACTCCAATCCCAAAATCCACGTACCCACTCTCCCTCTGCTCCTCCAATCTGCCCAACACCTCCTCATCAGCCTCAACACCCTCCTTGTATTCCCGCTTCACTTTTTCGGCGACAGCAGAGGGAACTTTTCTCCGTAAAGCGGCAATTTCTTCGATAAGATCTTCCTCCTGCCGGGCGAGGTCTTTGGCGCGCTCGAAGAGTTTGGTGTTAAAGGGTTCATGTTCCTGTATCTCCAGGATAGGGCTGTGCGTTGAAGAAGAGAGGATCGAAGAAAGAAGATCGGGAGAAGGGTTCATCCCGTTTATAGTGATATTGTCCGAGGAAGTGAGGAAGACATTGTTAATGTACTGGTAGTCGCGCATTAGTTTAGTCTGGGTTCAAATTGACTGAAAGTTTGGGAATTGGGGGGATGTAGAGGGCGACCTACCTCGTTAACCAGCTCCTCAACACGCTCACGCATTTTGTCCTCTCCTTCTATAGGCGGCCAGTCCTTGTCTATCTTCTCGTTCGCGGCGCGTCGTACGTTCGAGACCAGGTATTGCAAGTCATCTCGCGATTGTAACTCAATTTTCCTCTGGAATTCGGCCATTGTATCAGATTTTGAAGAATATATCTGCTTCTTCCCGAATCTGTGTTACTGCCGTGAGTTCGAAAGGGGATGCAGTGTTTAGAACTGTTGAATGGGTTTGCTATTTGATTCCTGAGATTGTTTACTTTGACGATTATCCCACGCGGCCGCGTCTTGGCACACTTTCTTCCCCCTGTAGCGTACTGTACTGTAGGAGCGAGCTCGGCACTCCTTATCTGATGATATGTGAAACGCGGGGGACGATCTATCTTTGGCGGGGTTCAACATCATCATGTCATTTATTACCACATGGAATATTAGGATTGCAGAACTACAAATACGTACGGGAACCACTCGATAATTGTTTGAATAGTCCCAGATATCTCGAATACTCCTATGGCTGGGGGCTGAATCTGTCATTCAAGAAAGCATATGCATGAGCTCTATGCAAAGCTGCATGCATTGCAGTTAACTAACTGATGGGCTTGCATGGGAGTTTCGCCTGTCGTTTCTTACCTCGATTCCGAAGCTGCAGTAAATCCAAATCACAGAGCTTCTGTGCTATTCATCTATGTGCTGTAACGCGGCAGCGATCAAATAGCACGGCAGCTTTCATATATCACTCGGGTGCAGCCGTTTGGAGATGATCAATCGGATGACAGCTTGATTAAACCCTGTTCCGCGTGAAGGTCATCTCATGTAGGATTGCCATTCTTTAAATTCTGGTCCCACACGGCTTTCTTTCATTGCCGCAATGCAGACATGGAGAAACTGGATTTTCAATATAATTGGCTTCAGATCCGGTAGTTGGTTGGATCTTCACAACTCTAGTCCCAGTGGCCGAACCGTGTCTTATGATGCTCGGACGCACCTTGTGAACGATAACGTGTTATTCGAAGTTTTCTGTCTGGCAGGCTAGGCAGAACAAATGAGCAACCTGTAGATTCAACATTATTGGGTTCTATGGTGTGGAAAGCCTCGCGGCTTGGCCGAACTCTAGGCTGTAGGGCGGCTTAGGCAGGCCCCGGTGTGACTCTACAGCTCCTAAGATGCAGGAGAAATAACAGGATTACAACTCTCAACTTCGTATTCGGTGCTTTGAATGCCATAGAAGTATTCATTGCAATGACCGAATCTGCTAAGTAGAGAGTGACGCCAATATAAACCGCAGCAGCATGTAGCCTGTACCCTGAATAACCGCCGAACTCCTCCAAACAGAACCCGAACCAGCTTGATAATTATATTGCAAATCTTCCAGGCACGCACATATGTGCTCCCAGCCCGAGATACTCCTGTAACCCAAAAACCCAAAACCATAGAATCATATCTTTGACACCCTATTCCAGCATGTGCAAACTCCCAGACCCAGATAGATAGGTCGAACCCTTCCGACGCCAAAAACAAGTGAATCATTGGGGGAACATCTGTTTGATCTCTTCCTCGCTGAGTCGGATCTCGTGGACCGGGTCTCGCTTTCGCTCGAGTGATTCGAAGTTAGATTCGACATATGAAGGTAGGAAGATCTCTAGACGTAATATTAGCTTGCTGCCTATATTACACTCATATATTTCAAAAATAATTACCTGGATTCCACTCGTATCCTTGGGATGATCTGACGCATGTGATCTGCGCATTTTCTATTAGTACCGCCTCGAGTGAATAGACGTTTCCTAGGATCCATGAGATCACACACCAGACGTGGCACCCCTTCGGGGTCTCCAATATTGATAACAGTGTGCTCCTGTTTCGAAAGAGAAGAGCCTATGCAATTGTTAGCAGTCACGAGCTTGAAGTGGTGAAATCGTTCCAGATATTGTGATGCTTCTCTGCTGAGTCGGACCAACTCGGACTATGATCTAACAGAGAATAGAAAATAACCACAAAGAAATACATACTTAGCAAACTACGTCTCCGATCGTGCCCGTATTTTGAAGCCGAGGACGGGGGTGTTGCAGCTTGTTCTGCTTGTTGGGGGTTTTGGGGGCTTGAGAAGGAGCTCGAGCTGCTGGAGCTTGCAACAGCAGCCTTACTGCTCTCCCCATAGCCAGTCCTCGAAGGAATGGCGATGGAAGAGGACATCGTCAAGTTTTTTAGCAATACGATCAAGTTGTTGAGGTGAAGGGAAGCTGAGGGAACCGATCGAGGTTGAGTGGTGCAGTTTCTTTCGTAAGATTGTCGTTGTTGTGCTTAAGGTAGTTTATTGAAGGTTGAAGATGGGCTGAGTTAATCATTTGACGGCTGATTGATGACTTCCGTTCTCCGCTCCCGATGCAGCTAAGGGAAGTTAGGTTAGCGTCATTTCTTGCTAGCCTGGTCGTAATAGCAGCTGCCTTCGCGCCTCATGACTGTACAGAGCAGCATCCCAGCTTCAGAAATCATCATCAAAACACCAAGCCATCTCTACCTACCACATATCCCCGACTTGACACCCTATTGAAGATGGGAGACGTCATGATAGAAAACCCTGCCAACCAGGCCCTGTCCCACCGAAAACAAATGGCTTCTTCGATACCAAACATCGATTCTCTGGAGGGCCTAGGAACCGATGGCACTGATGAGTACTCAACGATGAAGAAGCTACAACGGCATTTGGAGTGAGCGTGATAAGTACTGTCTGGTGAAGCTGTTGCTAACATGGATGCAGATACATTCATCTTCAGGAAGAGTACATCAAGGATGAACAACGGTATGGCAAATTGGAACCTACTGTTGATACAAGACTAACGCATCGCAGGAGCTTAAAGAGAGAGTTGGTACGCGCCCAGGAGGAGATCAAGCGAATCCAAAGTGTACCTCTGGTCATTGGACAGTTCATGGAGGCCATCGATCAGAATACAGGCATTGTACAGTCGTCGACAGGATCGAATTATGTCGTCCGAATTCTTTCTACCCTCGATCGCGAGAAGCTCAAGCCTTCATCATCCGTCGCCCTTCACCGTCACTCAAATTCTCTTGTCGATATTCTTCCTCCCGAAGCCGATTCCTCGATTGCAATGCTAGGCGCAGATGAGAAGCCAGATGTTACATACGCAGATGTTGGTGGGCTGGACATGCAGAAGCAGGAGATCCGAGAGGCTGTTGAGCTCCCACTAACACACTTCGACTTGTATGTAGTCTCGATCTCGACCTGGAACACCAGCTAACCATTGGCAGATATAAGCAAATCGGTATCGACCCTCCACGAGGTGTTCTCCTCTACGGCCCTCCAGGAACTGGAAAGACGATGTTGGTCAAGGCTGTTGCAAACTCAACGACCGCAAATTTCATTCGAGTAGTTGGATCCGAGTTCGTACAGAAATACTTAGGGGAAGGACCCCGTATGGTTCGTGATGTCTTTCGAATGGCTAGAGAGAACTCCCCTGCGATTATCTTCATCGACGAGATCGACGCTATTGCCACCAAGCGATTCGACGCTCAGACTGGTGCCGACAGAGAAGTTCAGAGAATTCTGCTGGAGTTGCTGAATCAAATGGATGGTTTCGATCAGACATCCAACGTCAAGGTTATCATGGCCACCAACCGTGCCGATACCTTGGATCCCGCCCTTCTTCGTCCTGGACGTCTAGACCGAAAGATTGAGTTCCCCAATCTCCGAGACCGCAGAGAGAGACGTTTGATCTTCACCACAATCGCATCCAGGATGTCTTTAGCTCCCGAAGTCGATCTCGACAGTCTGATTGTCCGAAACGATCCTTTGAGTGGTGCTATCATCGCGGCTATTATGCAAGAGGCAGGGTTGAGAGCAGTGCGAAAGAATAGATATAATATCATCCAGGTCGATTTGGAGGATGCATATTCCAGTCAAGTCAAGTCCGCCAACGATAAGAACGTCTTTGATTTCTACAAGTAGAGGAGTGTTCAGAGGCGATCAGAGAGAAGTGTGTGCTATTTGGGGCGTCCTGGATGGAATGGATAGCGGAGGTGGAACAAGAACAAGCGCTGTGATGAAAAGCGCGAAGATGTCCCATGGTGCTTGGGAAATGAGCATTGAGGGTCAGGGAGGGGAATGTCCAGCATGTATCAACAATACCAAGATTATAGTGTAATTCTAGAGCCGCGTTATTCACCGCAATTGTCCTCTGTCAAGTTTGTGCTAAGCGAACGGCACCGAAGTGCACGTTACTGATAGTAATCAAGTGTGGGAAATTGGTACCAACTCTTCCCGCATCTCTAATGTCCAAGTTTATTTAACATTCATCTATATACTTACACAACCACAGTGTTAGTCTCAGGAATGATATACCCTTCCATCCTAGACCATTATTGAAAGAAGCACACAATTGAAGTCTGGGTGTGTCCGCGTACAGGCCTACAACGTTGGGTAGGAATAGACACCTGCTCATTAAGCTGCGAGTGACCTTAAATCATCTTCTTGAAAGAGGTGCCTGCGTGTTCCAAGGCGTCGGCAATCAGTTAATTTTCTCTGGACTTCCTTGAAAGCGCTCGCCGTTCAAGGAGTTAGAAAGGAGTAAGGAAGCCAGTATGTAAATAATTACTTGGTATGGAGTCGAATCAGTCGGGATGAAAGGAAGAAAGGAAGAAAGAAAGAAAGGAGGAATGGAGGAGAGAAAAACAAGTTCACTGGTGGCATTGTGACTTCACTATTCGCATGTACAGTAGAAGGATGATTGTTGTCTTATGATGGTGGATCATCCCTTCCCTTCGTCGGAAGGAAGTACATTCAATCACTGGAATGAGACGAAAGTTTTGAGATTCTTTGATTCATTGCTATCATTTCTTCTCCACACGTACACAAAGGGCATCCCCATCCCCATACGCATCCCCATCCCGGAAATAATCTAATCTGCCACCCATGCAGCTATGCTATCTTAGGTACTAAAACAAGTTTTGACGAAGAGACGTGATATCGTGGTCCCGACTCGATATCAAGCAAAGAAAAGCAAAGCAAAGCCGCTAAACCGCTATCACATACATATAATCAAACAAATCGCCTTTCAATCCCTCTCTGTACTGCAATCGTGCCAGAAGGATTTTCCTAGCAGAGTGAGTATTCATCCCTATGGTAGCAAGCTGTCTTTCGTACTGATCTCTTTCCATCCCACCCAACGCCGTGTCATTATCATTACCCATTACAACCCATCCGTCCGATCGTTCATCAGTTCAAGGTTCCTCTCATATGTTAAAACAGGTATCTCCAACACATCATTAATCATAACACATCTCCTCCTCAAAGTCCCAACGTAACATTCATCTCCACCAGCAGCTTCACAAACCGCATATGCAACTCAAAGAAGAAATCCGGCATGCCCACCAACTCAGCCAGACCCTTCGCTTTCGGGCCCGCAAATTTATCTCTATTTCTTCCACTGAGAAATGCAGAAGTCGGCGTGTTGTTACTGCTATTCGCTAGGCGTGGACTATTGACTGCTTCAGAGCGTTCGAGTTCAGCTTCAGCGAGCACTTGGATCCAGGCGGCTAACTTGCGGAAGGCAGAGGAGAGGAAGGAGAAGCTTTGCATTGCTGCACGTTCGCGGTGTGTGGAAAGTGCTATGAGAGCGTAGGCACGGACGCGACCTCGTGCGTTGGGATCCGGGATGCGGAAGATGTAGGCCGTGGTGTAGCCGGCTTGAGGGTCGCCGAAGAAGATGGGTCCGCCATTAGTGGTAGATGCCAATTTTGGTCCTGAGCTGGAGGAGAAGGAGGAGTTGATGAAGGGGGAGGGAGGGGAGGGCGTGCTTTGGGTAGAGGTTGGAGGAAGTTCTTCGCATGACAAGGTGCGTAGACATGATTGTCGGACTAGTGAAAAAGAGGATGGTGTAAGAGGATCGTGGGTTGATGTGTAGTCTAGGAAGTGATCGTGCGATTTTGTAGAGAGAGACGAGGAGTCGCTGGAAGATGTGCCGACTCGAACAAGGGTTTTTGACCGTGTTCTCCTATGAGGAGGTTTACTTGATATCGCGTGTTCGGAATCGGAGGAGGTGGAGCAATTTGATGAGTTGGTCTTGGGTGGAGATGAAACGTTGATTCGTTCGTATGGCATGCGTGATCGTAGAATTGGACCATTCCCGTCGAGCTTGTTTGTTGCAGGACTGTCCTTCGTCTGCTTTGGAAGAGTAAGGGCACAGTTTTCGCAGGGTACAGCGCTCTTCTTGTCATTCTCGTCGTAAGTCTTGCGGAAGCTCGAATCGCGCCTCATCCCACTGCTTTGTGCTCCTTGTAATGCGGCCACTCTGGGACTCTCAGGTGGCGTCTCGATCGCAGAGGAGGATGAAGGGTATTGGGGATTCGAGTCGCCACTCTGACGGTCTGAAGATGCTGATTTGGATCTGATTGAAAGTCGAGCGATGCCTGCTAGACCGTCCGCAGGATTTAAGGAGCGAGAGCTGCTGGGTCGTCGCATGCTCATAGCATCCTCATCTTCGAAGCAAGTTGCGCATCCGACCGGAAGACCTTCTGTGCAACAGATCGCTGTTGGGCCGTGGGACTCGCAATAGTGCCCGAGTACGAGCTATTTCGAAGGACTTTATCAGTAAGCTATACATGTGTTTCATCTTCAATGTAATGCTACTCACCACCTTCTCGAAGGAGGGAAGCCTTACAATGCGCAACAGCGGGGCAGATGCGACAATAGATAGGAAAAGAGATAACTTACGATAGTTGCCATTGGGTGACAGTTGTTCCCAGTTTTCTGGTTCAGTTTAGTCGTGTATGAACTCGAAGATCGGCGGTAGAGCTGAGCTGAGCTGCGCGTTGGTGGTGTCCTCACACCCTTTCGTTCGTTCCAGTTGCGAGGACGAGCGCGCGATGGAGGGACGCAGATTAGCTTTGCAGAAGAAGATGACTTTTTGGTTCCCTGGGACGGGAGTACTTCGGCGCGTTCGGTTCGGTTCGGCAGAACTTCCAGAACTTGAGCTGCATGCAGTAGTACAGTGGAGACCTCCGGCGCGTGGGAGTTAATAATATCTCGAAAGAGGACGACAGACAGGTCATGTTACAGAGACTGAAACTGAAACTGGAGTGCAAATCGACTATTCTTGCGAGTATCAAGAGAGGAACAGAGGAAGACAGGAAGACAGGAAGATGGGTAGGTACTACTTTAATAAGACGAGACAAAACAAAGCAAGAGAGCGCAAAAGGAAAAGGAACTGATACCATATATTATATAAGGACATATATGGAGGGCATAAGGGACGGCACGGGATAGATACATGTACAAGTACACCTAGGTAGGTACTGTACAGTACAGCAGCAAGTATGTATACTTGATGTTCAACCTTACATAGGTACCTAGGTACTGTAGGTAGGTAGGTAGGTAGGTATAGTACGTACATACATACCTTTCACCGCCGAACGCCTTTCCTCGTGTCAGCTCCTCAAACCTAGCAACGACCAAGGTACACACACCCCCTTTAATCTCAACAACCAGTAACAAAACACCAGATGCGAGCAAGTCACTTACCTAGCTAGCTAGGTAGGTGGGAACCTTGTACTTAGTAGGAACTCAGTCTCATTCCGTGGAAGGCATCCTAGATCCCGGTAGCCAAAGCTTATTAGCCAACCATGCAGATATGTGCCATTACCAAGCCACATGAGACTGCTGATCAACCCGTCGGATCGGTCCGGATTGGTGTGTCTGCTTGTACTTCTTTCTACCAGCGAGTTTAAGTAAGGTATCCTGCCTCCCAAGATAAAATATACTGCTGCAATACATGGAATTATCCGCCGGGTGAGCCTGTGCGATTGATCATACCTTGATAATAGGGTAGAAATGGAAGCTTTGGAAGGCAGATCAAGAAGCATGAAAGAATCCCACATCTGGTGTCTGGCCGTACTCGAGCTCCGAGTCAGGCATGCTTATTAGGTACGGTACCCTCTGACCAGTTTATATCCTCAATTAATTTCCATTCTAAACCCTGGAGAAACCATCCTCTCATCCTCCACCCGCTCCTTGCCTTCCTTCAGCTTGCGCTTGAGCTTGACTCGACCAAACAACATCAGACGAGAATAGCCTCATGCCATGCCATGCCATGTATGCTGCGAGCTGCCATATCATGCCGCTCCCTCGCTTTTTTATCGCCGTGCATTCATACATGACGTCTCGGCGCACCCACGCGTGTGAACATGCACCTGCCCATGCCATCCACCAATAACCCATCACGGAATGGAGAAATGTGACTCCGACCGGCAGGATCACCGCAGCAGCCTCTCATTTCAGCAGAAAACACCCTGGTAGAAATGCTGTGAATATGGCACTTCTTCCGCACCCTCTTGTTCTTACTCAGACCTGATTCGATGATATTTCGGACCAAAGGCATTGATTGATATCAGCCGAATAGGGCTCTGATGTTCCTCCAGCTTCTGGTACTGGATGGACCTCGTGGAATTCCGGACCCGTAGCCCGAAAGTGATGAGCAATGAAACTCTCCGGGGTTTTGTAATCTCTGGACTCGAGATTTCTTGGTTGCGGGGTACAGTCTGGGGTTGGCTTGTCGGGACCTCAATTTGGATACGAAGGGTACTTTCATTTCATTCCCTGGGACCCGGGTAAGTTGTCTAGCTTTGTGTTGCTACCTATCGACTTTTCTAGGGTATGCTTTGCGTTATGTAGTCCTTCTGTGGCACGACTTCTTGTAGGACGGCAGTAGTTGTGTGCAGCTTGAGGCTGTATACGCCACAGATGCGTTACTACGGAGCTGAAGCTACCCCCCTGAGAATAATACTGGACGGGCTCGGTAAGTGGTTCGTCTGCAGCTAGGGAACGAGAAAAATTCCAGAGCTCAAGACTGGACAGAGGATTTTGTGGCCTGTTTGATTTGTTCGTTCTGCTACTACACATCCGGGAAGACGACAAAGACGTAGATAACAGCAAAGAGTAGGTAGGTGTCAAATTACACGGTTGTGGTATACTTTGGAAAATTCCTACTATCCATTGACCTCCCCAAAAGAGGAAGCTATACATGTGATACAGTGAACTGCGCTTCTGCCATATCAGAAAGGTAATCTGGACGGCTGCGGTATAGCTCCAAGATGCTCAGTAGGCATGGCGATCCCCACTACATTTACAATTCCTCGACCTGGAGGTCCACTGATGTAGCCTCAACTCCTTCATGTTCTATTTCGGGGTCTTCATGATAAGATAAGTCCACGCTATCGAGGTGGTATGAGCGCTCCTCTCCTCGCTGCCTCTTGGCTTCCAAACTCCAGCTTCATCACTGCAAATCTGAAATCTCAAAATAAAACGAATGGAGGCGAGCGAGTTAAGCGCATCCATCATCGAATCGTCAAGAAAGTATCTCTCCGCCCGAGCATTGTCTACACCGCCTCTTATTAGTCGTTGCAAGATCCACGATCGGGATGCTTCATTCTTCCAGTTTGGTAAAGTTGTGTCGCCTCATTCTACCTGATTTGGTACCGAGAATGAGATCGAGATTCTGTTTTGTTTGGGAGGGCTACAGCGATTTCTCGCTACTTGTGGTTCGGCGCCGCGTTTCGCAAGTAACCGGGTACTCGCAGCTTCAGGATGAGGAGATGATTATTTACTTTGCTGTCTCATATTGCACTTTCATGCCGGTCACTGGAAAAAAAATTCTACTCTGGAATCACGGCTTGTGATAATATGAATGAGTCCCTCGAGCCGCCATTGCTTGGTTTTAAGCTTGATTTGAGGATCGGTATTGTATAACCATCTAATGGTCACAGCCGTTACTATTAGGGAAGCTTTTAAAATATCATGGAACAGCTCAGAAAGCGTGGAATGATGGCTCGTAGGGATAATAGAATGCTTGAGGTGCGATGCCCATTAAGACAATAACAATTAAGCGAGCAGCTGGCAAAGGAACCGACAAGATTTGCCGAGAATTCAATATGTGAAAGTCCCCGCGAATGATAAATTCTTGCGAGCCTACCATGGAGAAGAACGAAGCAATTATTTCTAGTAAATACAGCAATCATAACCCGTTATTGACGTTCAAGATCGAACCTCGCCCTCTCTTCCTCATTCAAAGAAACATTCTTGACCGTCCATTCCCAAAGATCTTCCTGAAACGCAATGTTGTAACTATCAACACTACTCTTGATTTCTTTGTTCCCCTCAAAATACTTCCCCGACGTACCCTCAAACTCTGCTGCTGTAGCGAGATTCGCAAGCGCCGCACCTGACTCCTTCGCGGTGTGGATATTAGGATGGACGAACCTCCTTGCCAGTGGTGTAAGCAAAGGGAGAATCGAGAACCAGAAGAATCCAGGAATGTAATTGAAGATCTTCCAATCACGGGCTAATGACGTTCCAGGCATGAGGCCAGGATCCATAGCCGTGATGGTGATTTTCTTGTTGGATTCTTTCTGTGCATTGGCAGCCGAAGTGGACTGCTCAAGACGACGATGAAGAGCGTATGTCCAGAGCACATTAGTTAGTTTGGCCGAGGCGTATCGTTGCAAGCCGTCTTTCATGGTCGCCCATTCGCCGGTAGGATGTGCTAACATTTCTGCAGAGATGTATACGGCATCTGGGAGACCGGATTTTTGTGCTGGGTCGTGAGTCCCGCTGCTCGTAACCACGATACGAGCGTTATCTGCAAGATGTGGTGTGAGAAGGTGGTAGAGAAGCGCGTTTCCGACGTGTGTAATGCCGAAGGTTTTCTCGATTCCATCTTCTGTCATGTTAAGTCCGGCGGGGAATTGTAAAGCGGCGTTCAGTAGAAGTGCTTTGATGGGTGGGTAGTTGTTTTTGGAGAAGGACGAGGCGAATGCTCGAATACTTTCGAGCTTCGAGAGGTCGACAGGTAGGAAGATGGCATTCTTTTGCTGGAGGGTTTTGTTAATGGATGTTGCAGAAGTATCGGAATCTTTGCGTGAGGCGACGATGATCAAGTACGTTGGATTTTGGCGAGCGAGGATGAGAGCAGCGTTGTATCCAAGACCAGAGGTGCCACCCGTGATTATGATAGTGGAAGTAAGTGACATGACGTTAAAACAGATGATGCTTAATAGTGATTGACAGGTGAATGTGAGATTTGATGAAGAAAAAGATACTACAAGCAAAGGAGAGGGGCTCAGATACTTATACAAAATCGGGAGAAGTAGATTTGCGTGCAAGTACTGGGTCGTGTAACGACTCAGACAAAACAAGACCGGATTTTGGAGATAAGACTTTGATGAAAATAAAACCGTATCATCAGCAAGTGGCCAGAAGCAGCTAAATTCGAACAAACAGCCGATAGAAAATGGATCCTTAGTTTACATCTTAGTATTTCATGCTGGAAGCTCTGTGCCTGCTAATGGAACCGCACCGTTCGTTTCCCCTCAGATGCAGCCCGACCCCTGCGGAAATGCAGCTTGTCCATAGCGCTGACGGATTAAGAGCTGTCAAAACGACGTGCCGTTCCAGCATATCACGGACTTAAGAGACATGTTGCCTCAGGCCCAAGCCTGCATGATTGACAGTTATAAACGCATAGCAGACTCGGCATTGCATTGCTACGCCTCCGAGGGTGCGAACGTCATGAGCGAGAGTGCGATGGAGAGAACTATCTGGGTAGATGAGAAGATGGAGGAAACATCGTCGGGAAACGAGATGAGAGCTGGCAATACTGTAAGCGAGGGCTTGGCGAAAACGGCACCGTTGGTTTACTTCACTCCATCCCTTCCATCCTGCCAACGTCTTCTAACAGCAGAAAATTTGATCAGTGTGGACACAAATAAACATATGTCGAATACTTTTAAAGGAAGCGGTAGTGATTGAGCAGTGAGCAGAAACTCTTTGGAACGATGGCAGTGAAGCCTCAACTTATCTCCGACATTCCCATGAAATACGGTTACGTCGAACTGTCTTCTCAACCGTCCATTCAAAGCGCATCCCGTAAATATCGGTGCAGATCTCATGTCGTGAGAGCTGACCGTTTAGATACACCCCGGAGCCCAGCTAGGCCTCAGAAAAGAACGATCCTGTTCCGACCATTGATAACACCGGCATGTCTTCCTCAACCAGCTCTTCCACTCCACCAGGAGACCCTCCCCCCTTCGAGCTCCTGCATTACCTCCCCTCGCACAAAGCTTTAATCTGCACAACATGTCACTACGCTATCCAGCCCGCAGCTGTATCACGCCATCTCAAAGAAATACACCAGATACTTCGAGCCCGGCGCCGACCTTTCATGAGCTATGTCTCCACATTAGACCTTGCTGCACCCGAACGAGTAATCGATATCCAAACTGAAATTGGCAATTTTCCAGTCGATATATTGCCGGTGATTGAAGGCTTGATGTGTAGGTATGAGGGCTGTGGACATCTTTGTGCTAGCACGAAACGAATGAGAAGTCACTGGGTAGCTGAACATGGTCTTGCAGCCAGAGTTGGCGTGGATTGGAAGACGGTGAGGCTGCAAACTTTCTTTAGGGGGAATCTATTGAGGTACTTCACTGATGGTGAGGTTTATGATTGTGGTGCTAAGCCTGTGCCGGTTGATGGTATGAAATTTGAGGTATGTTGATCTGTTTTACTTACAGGAGATCCTGCAGCCCGCCTTTGAGGCTAGGCCAATTTGTCTCCGGCGGAGCAACTACTTCACAGCTTGTAGTATGTTTTTTGTCAACTTTTGTCAGGTTATCGGAGTCCTCAAAATGTTGAATGATGTGGAAGTGTTGTTGAGGTAAATTCGGTATTTTTGCAACTTTGGTATCAAGAATTCAAGATGCGATGTTGAAATGTACCTGCCATTTTTCGCGTTCTTAAAAACGAATCTGCCTAGCCTTGATAGCATCAACAACTAATTTGTAATGAAGTGAGATAAGGTCTGACTTGATGTGTAGTACGAGACTTCTATTTCTACAGATAGCAACCTTTTCCGAATAGCAACTCCAACAGTCGATACAAGCGAGGCAGCAATACTACACCACTTCATTACAAACACAGCCTCCACTCTTTCAACCAACCCAACCACAAAACTTCTCTGGGAAACAACAGTTCCCATGCTGGCTAGATCCAACGCCTTCCTTCATCACGGAATTCTCTCATGCGCTGCTTTACACCTCGCACAATTACATCCTCACTCCTCCTTCACTTCACAGCTCACTCTCCTCGCCTCTCAACACCAAGACACAGCAATGCCTCACTTCCAAGCCGTCATGACAGCCGTCACACCTTCGAATTGCGATGCCGTGCTCGCCTTTGCACATCTTCTGATAATCATATCATTTGCAATCGATACCCAATCCCAAAATCAATCTCAAAGTCAAGAGCAATCTCCAAACCAAGCCGACACCTCAAACCTAATGCTCGTCTCACCACCCGCACCACCTATACCCATCACAACGATAAACGGCAACACCAACGCCCAAGAAGACAATACCATTCTCCCGCCTTGGCTGTATCTCCTCCGTTCAGGATGTTCCATTCTCTGTGACATATGGGACTATCTAGAACTAGGTCCTATCTCTGCGCTGGCCGAGCAATGGGATATACCTGTACATGTACCAGATGGCACTCCGCCACTGTTACTTACACATCTCTTATCCCTAATACCTTCAGCTACAAACCCGTTCTCGAATAATGAATCAGATATAGAGATCAACGTAATAACTCATCGAAAAACATGGACTGAACATGAGATAAGCACATACATTACAGCAGCTCGCTCTCTCGATCTTGCTTTCCGCTGTCGCGCTATCATGGGTTCGGATTTCAGTACTTGGGATGCGCTACGGGTGTGGCCTATGGCAATTGAGCAGGCATATCTTGATTTGCTTGCCACGGGACATGAAGGGGCATTAGTGCTTCTGGGGTTCTACTGCGTGTTATTGAAGAAGGTCGAGACACGGTATGCTGATGTTTTCATCCCCGGGTCCCTAAAATCTCGATTCATGTTCTGAACTCTTCTCTACTTTTCCTTTTTCTTTTTGATATCTCTGAAGTTGTGAGCTTGAGAAATACTACAGAGAGATATGCTGATGTACGTCTTGTTTAGCTGGTACTTTGAAGGTCGAGCACAGCGCTTACTGCATTCTGTCTTGGCTTGTCTGGATGAGCGTAAGGACAGAGAGAAGTGGAGAGAGGCTTTGCGCTGGGCTATCGAGGAATTAGGAGTTGAGCAGCATGAATGAAATGGGAGATAATCGAAAAACTGGAGAGCTGGCGGCGTTTGACCTTTCCTTTTCTTAAATTAGTCCGAGACGTAGGATCCCCCACTGTGTTGGGCTTGTGGCTATTCCTTCGAATGTTTATTTGAGCGTATGATGCCATAGATCATAGGAATGGCAATCAGTCGAGTGTGAGCTGTATTGATGCAGTAGTAAAATCAAAATAAAGCAAGTGAAGGTTGATCGGAAGATGACAATCATGCAAGAATAGCGAAGCCCAAAAGAAAGAAATGAACGGCAGTGGGATCAAGAGCACTTGGCTTGCATCGCCAACTATTAGACTATAGTACGAAAGCATACACTTAACGGGTGGAGCCAAATTTACAAGACGAGGCGTGGATAGCACGTAGGTTTGATATGTCAAGATTTGAAACATAATCTCGTAGCCGGACAAAAGAGGACAATCATGTGCAAGAAAGACCTGATTCGATTCAAGTCCATCCGAAAACTTCGCATTCAGATTCAAATGACCACGGAAGTAAGATGAGGCAGCTCTTAGCCTGACACTTTTTGGAAGGTACATACTGTGGCGAGCTGTTCATGGAACGTTGTCCCTGCCTCCCTTCGAGTCTCGAACTAGAGGGACGGCTATTGAGGTATTATGTATAGACCGAATCCACTTCTCTTTTGAGAGGCCATAGCAGATGGGAGACACTCATGTTGTACTTGTTAGTCTTAGAAGCCATGCAAACAAAAAAGTTCCGTGTGACCTTTGTTTCGTTCGGATAATACTAGCGATTTGCTAGATTTATGCCAACATGCTTGAGAGTTAAGAATCGGAGCAGCTGATGCAAAGTACTTTGGAAATTTTTGCTCAATAGTCTCCTTACGCTGTCGCAGTTCGCAAGTCTGGAAGGCTGCTCTCCAATTCCGTCTCCTATGTAGATCAAGGCGATGTCGGTCCGCGGATTTTCCATGCTCCGTAATGAATCAATAAGTATCCTTCGAGACACTGCCTGCAGGGCAACTAAGACACCACCATTAAGACTCCGGCCTGCGAATTCCGGATGCCATCTTATTCGCTATCCTTGTCTACCTTGGCTGAACTCATCACATCAAAATTTCTTTATCAGATCTTTTTGCAGGTATCCTGGATTGCCCTAGGGATCTCTTGCTTGTCTTATCAGATCAAATTTGCGCGCTTGGTAACCGCGAGGACCGCTCAGAGATCTTTGCACCGGGTTGCACCGGTTTGGGAACTCCCTTGGCTCCTGAATGGAAGTGACCTTGATGGTGACTTTCTCACCCGAAGCCATAATACAATGTATTGCTTGCGTATACGGAGGCTCCCACACTTGTAAGAGCTTGTCTGTAGAGAGGACATTCCACCGCCGTGGAGATGGGATTTGGATTATGCTTAATGGGAATGGCATGGTGATGGAGCAGCCGTACGAGTCTGCAGACCATTATGACGCAAAGATCTCGTATGGCGGTTCCCCCAAGCCCCTTGTCCTGCACATTTCGTGGTGCGGGTACAGTACAGCTTTGATCTGATAACATCTGGCAAATAGGTTGCCCCTGCATCTTGTGGATGAAATGTCTTTGATGTTCATAGTACCCTGCAGGAAAGCTCCGAGGAGACCTTACATCGTCTGGAATGCCACAGCAGAATTCTAGAGGCTGCGAAACCGCAACTCTTTCGTCCGGCAACCGATGTGATTTGTTTGGTGACAACAAGTATACCCTTGAATGAGGTCGCATGTTGTATGTGGTCTTGTAACAAATCAAAGCATCCGTAGTCCTTTACCCGATGTGCACTCACAACTCAAATAGCTGCAATATTCTTGGTCGGACCAGCTCAAGGCCTAACAGTAGTTCCCTGTTGATCAATAATTGATGTTCTAGCTGCCGCGGCCGGTGTAAGAGAGAGGAGGAGGCATTTTGACTTTCGCTTCTCCGCCCAGCCAGCCAGTCAGCCAGTCAGCCAGCATCAATTGAGGCTACTGCAACCCCTGTCATATCTCCCTCGATTTTCTGAACAGACAAAGCATCATCGACAAACATCCACGACTAAGGCTTGCTATACAACTGCCACCCACCTACGATTCTAGATATCCCACAATCCACCTAAAATTGCCACGAGCATCTCTACAAATTACACTTATCTAGACATCTTTCCCGTGGACTCGGTGCAATCGACATCCTGGCTCTGCAACCGACAGCGTACGGAGGAGGATCTGTGGTTGTGGCCCCAATGGCCCTGCCAAATGCAGAGCCAGTAGACGAGTATGAGTATGTATAACTGCAAGACTCAAATTGAATTTATTCATGTCTACATCTGCAGATTGCTGACTTGCTGCTTGTAGGTATGAGGGATTGCCACCTAATTTCTCGTTGCTGCAAAACATGGCGGCGGGCGCTTTCGCTGGCATAGCTGTAAGCATATCCAACAATCGCTCTATACCACCGCGGACTCCGCAGACTGATATTTCGAGTAGGAACATACGGTCATGTACCCGATTGATGCTATCAAGGTGCGCAATACCCTATGGCTGATTTGATGATGTAAAGACTATATGGACTGACCTGTGCAGACCCGAATGCAAATTCTCAATCCTACGCCCTCGGCAGTCTATAATGGTATGATACAAGGAGGTTACAGAATAGCTACGGGAGAGGGATTTCTCAGTCTATGGAGAGGCATGTCCAGTGTAGTGGTCGGAGCTGGTGCGTACACACAGGTGGCAGGGATGCGACAAACACTAAAACTTGGACAGGTCCTGCGCACGCTGTTTATTTTGCGACCTATGAAGCTGTGAAGCATGTCATGGGAGGCAATCAAGCTGGCGTTCACCATCCTCTAGCAGCCGGTATGTCTGCTTCTGTTTTCCATTCCCTGGGTAGCTACTAATTCTGTTCTAGCTACTAGTGGAGCTTGCGCGACCATTGCTAGTGATGCTCTAATGAATCCATTTGATGGTATGGTTCATCATCCATTTGCAAACTACAGTTTTCTGATTTCCTGCAGTAATCAAGCAGCGCATGCAAATGCACAATTCGAGTAAGATGTACAAGTCGATGCTCGATTGTGCCAAATATGTCTACCGAAGCGAAGGAGTATCAGCCTTTTATGTCTCTTACCCAACCACACTTTCCATGACCGTCCCCTTCACGGCTTTACAATTCCTTGCGTACGAATCGATTTCCACCGTAATGAATCCATCGAAAAATTACGATCCTTGGACACATTGTTCTGCGGGCGCTGTGGCTGGAGGATTTGCGGCTGCGTTGACAACACCGATGGATGTGGTCAAAACAATGCTTCAGACGAGAGGGACAGCCAACGATCCGGAATTAAGGAACGTCAATTCGTTCATGCAGAGCGCCAGAATATTGCACAGGAGAGAGGGCTTCAGGGGCTTTTTCAAGGGTGTAAAGCCACGAGTTGTGACAACGATGCCCAGCACGGCCATTTGTTGGTCGGCTTATGAGGCCTGCAAGTGAGTTTACCGATATCCCCGTACCGATATTCCCACGCAAGCGGACTTTTGACTCACAATTGCAGGGCATACTTCATCAAGCAGAATGACTCAGTCGTCTGATCAATCAACCAAACATCTCGACTAAATGTGGGTTGTGATCGCCGTCTAATCTCCAGCGCGTGCCTCGAAATTTCTCTGCATATACTTTCTAACTTGATCACAAACGACACGCCCTTTCCTCCACAACTTGCTAAAACCTCTACCGAGGATCTCAAAGCTTTCTTCAGGATAGATTGACAATACTTTCAGTCTTTCCATCATCCGCGATTTCAGACCGGCACCTTACGAAAGAAAGACAAACCAAAAGCATCGACCCCATCTGTACATATTTCTCTCTTGATTCCTTCCATTGCCTGATCCAGGAAAGGCATTTCCGTTAATTGTTTCTCATCGGACTTCATTCTCGCCATCTTCACACGAGCGATCTACTGCGCTTTGCTGTGCCGTGCCATGGTTCCAAAGGCGTTATCTGCTTTGTATCTTGCTTCCTAGTTCGCTAGTAGGCTTTCTGGCTGCTGGGTGATTTGAGCGGACTGGGAGTGGTTAGACGGGAAGACGAAAAATCGATTTGGGATATAGCTCTCGAAAAAGAGAGGAAGGAAGATGAGACAGATATGTAATTATAGGACGATTAGTCGAGATGATGACAATTCTCTGCTAACCTCGAATGAAAAGATCTGAAATCCTTTCGACATGTTGGACAATCAGGTCAGATAAGTGAAAACGTTGCTGCGTATTCAGTGTTTCATGTTTTATGAAGTGTGCCCGAAAATTATTCATAGCACATTTGCCAACTCTGCGATCCCGGTAGCAGAATTTTAGTTCGACGCGAATATGGGGCTGAATATCGAGAGTCGACAGTGCTACCTTTTGCATCCAAGTCTGAGGGTGAGTAAGTTTGTCAATATTGATTTGGCAAAGGGGGTCAAATTAAGCGAGTTTCTTAACGCAAAAGGCCACAATGAAACAAGCACCTGTAGAATGTACCACCTTAAAGAACCAGATACTTGTAGGCTGGAGACTAGACTAATATTGTCCCTCTCATATTATTTCAACCTCCGCAGTAAAATCCAGATATCTCGGAGGGCCATCAAAAAGGACTCCCTGGCAAACATCAACGCCATCAAACAGATCCCCTGCCCATAACCACTCACCACCACCCACAGCGCCAAAACCAAACGACCCCTCAAACCCCCCACCAATCTCATTTCCACAATATTCTGTACCGAATCCATCATCCGCTAATCCATCACTGACACTCGGATCGTCTTCAATAAACCTAAACATTCCCTCTCCTCCAGCCTTCTCTACCCCCTCCCCACCATTTCTCAATCCTAATTCTCTTCATGCTGAGTTTCTCAGCTGCTAGATCCCAGAAGCCATTCTTCCAGACTCCACCTTGGGCAGCGCTCATTTCGGATTTCGCCGCTTCGAAACGTGTTGCTGTTGTATTCAGGAAATGAAGAACGTCAATTCGTTGCTCATTGACAATATCGCGACAATGATCTGAGAATAATAATGCCCATCGCGAAAACATCATCATGCTGTATATCAGTTGCGCGGCTAGAGGCTGCGACATGTAGAAGTATAAACAGACGGGGATGGTTAGCCAGTGCTCGAACCAGGTTTATATGGCGGAGTGGCAGGCGCCGAGTCTAGCGTGGGTGATGGGATCGGAGAGGGTGAGGGTATTGAGAGAGCGGGAGACGGAGTCGAGGAGTGAAGTGTCTTGGAGGAGGGGCTCTCGTAGAGACGGAGGTGAGCGGTGTTGAGGTGGTTGAGTATGAGATCTGTTTGATGTAAGTTATGGCCCGGGCATGCGGTGTGTGGGTGGGTCGGAGGAATGACTTACGGTTCTTCTGTGGGCTTGAGGGGAGACGAGTCTTTAGTCTAGAAACCTCGTTTTGGGATGCTTCGTGGTAGCTGGACGTAGGGATTACTTCGATAAATGGTAGCTCGTCGGGTAGCTGGTCCCGGTTATTGCAATCGACAATTCTTTGTGTCAGATGCTGGATTCGGACAAGTTGTATGAGTAGAATGTCAGACTCATATTCATGTCCTTTCTCCAGTTCCTCAAGACACTGCTCGTGGTATTTAGTGCATTTATCTGACTGGCCTTTGTTGAACGTCAATGCTACGCTGCGAAGTATCAGCTTGAAATTCATGAGGAGAGTTGGATACTTACTTCGAGCTCATATACCAAACCCCCACGATAGCCCTTCTCTCATCAGTATTTCTCTCTCTCAGCTCCTCACACTCACCGCCTAAAGCTCGCACTCTCATCTGTCTCACAGGATCTATATTAAGATCCATATCTCCAACGATACTAACCGCCAATTGCATCAAATTGTTGAACTGGAATTGCACCAGACAATGATAATGGTAGAATCCAAGAAGCACGAGAACACCCTGCAGAAGATCCAATGAGCGTTCAGAACGTATGAAGACTGCTTCAGAGAGATATTGCATGATTACACGACGTTGTCCCCACATCGATCGTATGTTACGGAGAGAGGCGACGAGCTGAATGGCTTTCAAGAGGAAGGCCGAGTTTGCTGGAGGTGTGAGGATGTCGTGCCTGGAGGGATTATGATGTATGGAAACCAGGGACAGAGCTGATTCATGTATATCGAGAGGAGAAATCCATCCGTGTCTGCAGGTTGAGAGTCTTCTTCGTTGGCTGGTGCTCGACAGATACATGTTGGCGGTGCTACTGAGCTGAACTTTGAAGGAAAGTCATGCATGAATTCGTTCTTTTTACCTTCAGGCTGTTCTGAAGCTCTTATTTCCACATTGGATACTTTATCTTCTGCTAACAATCCTTCACCTGGAGATGTTGGACTTATCAAGGGGGGCTTGTGCAGCGGACATATCTCGCGGATTTGCTTAGGTCGACAAGACTTTCGAGCTTCGTTTCAAGCAATGCAATCCTCCTGTTGGAAGCAATTCGTCAACGTAGATTTCTTATCCGGCGAAGACTTTACATCTCAATAACATTGATTCTTGATTTAAATGACTCAGGCATGTGCAACCAGACTAGAAAGAACCTTACGATGGTTTCGACTGTCTTTTCTTCCTCACTTTATGTACTTGGTCCATGCAGTCTTGCAGCAGTGTCCAACATCTACGATTTTGAGTATCAGCTTACCTTCATGTATCGGTGAGGTTCCTCGACATGGTCAATGTGATATTCACGATGAAATAAGACTCTTCATCGGATGCAGAAGGCTAGTAGAGTAAACGTATCCAGAAAGCACTAACCTGTCACACTTCTCAGACATCTCAGTAGATCGAGTGCACCTACACTTCGCACTCGCACAGGATGCACAGGCTGTGCCCCATTATGCTGCACTGGGTACAGGTGGACTCATTTTCACTCCACTTTCATGCACGGTCACAACTCTTGAGGTTGAAAATTTGGGGATGTTGGTATCACTCTGTCGTAGTACGTATAATCAAGTAGTCTGCGTGAGCTAAAGTATAGTGATAATAGTAGTAGTATTATCTGTTATATCGTGGCTGTCTTTCCTAGGTAGTCGAGACTCCGGAAGGGAGATATATCTAGCCGGCTAAACCCTGGTGCAGATACTCGACTTAACACGTGACTATAGACCAATATATAGACTAACACTAGGAGTACTTTAAAGTAGCTCCAAACTATCTACTTCTCCGTATGAAAGTAACGCTTTTTGCCTTCTAATAAGAGTAGTACCGTAGTACTACTCGTGCAGAAGTATTATATAGTATATAGGTTTCCACGTAATCAGGTCCAAAGATTAGATAACTGAACTAAACGCCTTATAGGCTCTCTTCCGGCTTCAAGTCATCCAAATTCCTCTACCTATTCTATAGGCTTAATAACTAATTGATTCGTATGCAATAGCTCCTTTAGAGCTTATAACAACACAAGACTCAAGGCGGTATACAAGTAAGAATAAACAAGTAGGGAGGCTAATAGCGATCTTATATAGTCTACTACGAAGAAAACAAAAAGATAAGGAAGGAAGAAGAAGAGAGATAGTATGACGCTTGCTCTAGAAAGGTCTCAAAACTACATAAGTAATAAGATCTCATATTATCATGAATATAAAGTAGTAAGAATCACTTAAGAATCTATAACTAAGGAGTAAAGAAGTAGAGAGAGAAGGGAAGTATATATATAAAAAGGGGCTCTTAAACTCTACTTATATAATCTCGCTTAGTAGTAAGTGTTTCTACTAATAGGAAGAAACCTCTAAACCTTACTAGTTTTTATACTATTCCTCTCTCCGAAAAAAGCTCGCCCTCGAGCGTTAGTCTATTTCCTTATTACTATTAAGGTAGTCGTAATTATTAATTCTATTATAGAAAGCTTTTAGCTAATTAGGTAGTTTAGCAGGAGGTCTAGCTTATATTAAGTTATTAAGATAGAATTATTATAGCTTAGCAGAAGCGTATTTAACGTCTATAGCGTCGTACTATATAAGATCGATATCTTGATTTAACTAGGAAACTCGGTATAAGAGGCTATTATATTACTTATAGCACGTAAGTATATCTTCGATCTCCTATTTATTATTACTAGTAATATTAATAGGTAGTAGCAGTAGTAAGGTTTATCCTAGTAAAGGGTCGTTTAGATACTTCCGTAGCTTAATAATAGGGAATACGTTATATACTTTTATACTAGTAAAGAGCTCTAGATAATAAGAGCTTCTAACCTTTTTAATTATATAGAAAGGTCCGTTAGTTAGGAAATCGAGTTTTTTACTAGGTCGAGTACTCGTAAAGTAGCGTATATCTAGCTAGATAAGGTTATCTATAGTAAAGTCGACTTTATAGCGTAAGCGATTATAAGATTAGGATATCTTAGCTTATATATATTAGAGGCTTAATTAAGTAATAGTCTAAGCGTCGCGCAGATAATTAGTATAATCTAGAGCTTACTAAGTATTTAACTTATTAGTAAGCGTAATAGAGTTAAGTAGGTCTTTCTAATTCTAATTAACACGGGGTATATATCTATAAACGACTTTAAAAGGTAAGAGACCTCTAAGGGATTCATAAGGGAGAGTTATCTAAGCGTAATCTATAATAAATAAGAATTCCGACTAGTTATCTTAATAGTAAGAGATAAAAAGTTATAATCTGCATTAGAGATATTAGTTATAGATCTCTATTTAGCTATCTATTTATAAGTAGTCTACTATAGAAAGCTATCTTTTAGTACTAAGAATCGTAATAACTGTAGTCTAAAAACAGGAAACGAATTAAGGCCCTCTATTAGAGGTAATTATTAATAGAGCTCCGAAATAGTAGTATACGTAGTATAAGTAAAGATTTATAAGGTCGCGCGTATTAGAGGTCTTTTAGTATAGAATACTAATTACTTATTTACTAAAACAGTTAATGAATACGAGAACGTTATTATAGCTATATTTATCGTAATTGAAGCTATAGTAGTCGATTATAATATACTCCTATAGACGTGATAGTATAAGCAGAGGTTAGAAGAGGCCCGGTTTCTTATTATGTAGCACTTGAATTCGTTAGTAAGTATAATAGTTATAGTAGTACTAGTTAATAGTTAAAGCGATTCCGTACTACTAGTATTATAATACTAGTAGTTATAAGGTCTTCTTTACACTTAGATAAGTAGTCTCTAATCGGTCGTATACTTCGCGTATAAGTAGTATACGAAGGTATAAAATATTAAGTACGATTAGTCTTCCTTTATAGAGTAGAAGATCTTTTTCTATAGTTAGTTTTCTAAGAGTAGCGGAGAGAGCTTATTTCCGTAGTACTTAGAGTAATAGCGTAATACGATTAGCTTTAAGTACTTGCTATACTATAGAAAAGACTAGCGATAAGTCAGCGACTTCTAAGGCGTTAATAAGCTTAAAGTTATCTATAGAGTCGGAGCTATTCCGGAGGTTACTTATAAGTAGTACTAGATCGATTTAGTCTTCGCGTAGTAGCTACTATAAACGCTAGTTTCTTTTAGTATTATTCTAGTTATCTAATTTATTTATTCTGCGAGAGAGAGCGTTAGCAAGTAGATTATACTTCCTAGGTCGATAGGTAATTATAAAGTTATAATCTGCGAGTAGCTTAGCTTATTAGGCTTATTATATATTTAGCTATTTAGAGGTTATAAAGTACTTAAGAGCTTTATAATTAGTAATAACGCGGATCTAATATAGTACGCTTACGAGCTCAGATCTCTAGTTACTAAAAGATCGTATAATTACGAGTATTTCCTTATTATAGATAGCGTAATTAAGCTCGGTAAGTAGTATAGTCTTAGAGAAGTAAGCTACTAGGAACTAGTCTT